>CAWUFW010020447.1:0-151313 GCA_963921515.1 Calotriton arnoldi | reverse complement strand
CCTGGTATATGCTGTTCACTAATTAAAGTGGACACCTTGCACCAGGGCAAATCGACTCTTATGGTAGATAGGTTTAAGACAACCTTTTAAAGAAAGCTATCCTAGTGGTAGCTGTGGAGAGCAGCCTTCAGGCTAAGTCTCGGAGGAATGTAAAGCAGCTTGTTTTACCATATAATCTCTTGAATCACCAAATGAAAAGACACCACACAGGTATATATATCAAATATATATGTATTTATTTCTAAATAACTCTCTACTAATCTCTTTATGAGATTAGAAGACAAACATATGCACAAATCAACGTTTCACAATAAGTTAAGCACAAAATATGGCTGGGGCCCTAGGGGCGTACCAGACCATATACTAAGTAAGAGACTTAGAAACAACGACTTGCAAGGAGACAAGGCCTAGGGCCTTCAGAAGTGCTGGGGCCTCACGAAACCACCCAAGGCAGGTAAGTAAAGGACCCACGGGGGACGCGTGCAGTGTGGATACACAGGCGCGAATCGCCGTTAACTTCAATGGGGCAAGTCGCGGTTGGAAATAAAGAGTTTTAGGATACTTCGGGAGAACCTACAAGCAAGTCACTTACAGGGTAAGTAGTTCTAGGGCCCACACCCACAGGAGCACCGTAGTGCTGGAGTTACCTCACCCAGGGAAGCCGGGTGCACAGGTGTCCTTTGGTGTCGGGTCGCGGCGTCGTTTTCAATGGCGAACAAAGAAGACTTGCTGCTTGCGGGAGCTGAAGAAGTGTCCGGTGGAATCCAAGCCTGGATTCTGAAGAAGGATGACCTGAAAGCAGAGGGGACAGTGTTCAAAGTCACTTGGCAGTGACCCGGGGCAAGGAAGATGGATGCCCACCGTCGTCGGTCGCTTCAGGTCGGTTGCAGGTGCCTTGACTCTTCAGCCACGTGGTCCAGGAGGCGTCGACGACGACCAGGAGCTGGATTCGGTGTGTCCCTCGACGTCTGCAGCTGACTGCGGTGTCGGCAACTCGATCGGAGCCAACAAGCCTTGGCAGCCGCAAGTCTCGGGGAGATGAAGAAAAGTCGATGGCGCAGACCAGCAAGGTCTGAGGGACTCACCCAGCGAGGGTAAGTCAGGGCAGGCCTGGAGCAACCAGGGGAGCCCTTTGGTTTCTTTAAGAAGTCTTCTGGGGACCCACAAGCCAGCGGGCAAGGGATCGCGAAGACACCTCGGGCGGAATCACTCAACAGGGGCCCACGGTCACTCGGGACGGTGTAGGCCTCTGATCTTCGGAGGGATTCCTGCTGGAGGTCGGGACCACACGTGGTCCAAAGCACAAGTTCGTAGAACGTTGTGAAGGGGTTGCACTCGACAATAGTGCACGGTACCCAGGGGTCGCGGTTCCTCGTTACTCGTGGGGTCCACTTGCCTCAGCTTCGCTGGGGACTCACGATGGCCTGGGAGAGGTCAGGAAATCCACTTCTTGGGCTGCAGGGACTTCGGACTCCGGCGGGAGCGGCGTAGTTTGCGACCGTCGTTGTCGTTTTGGTGCCTGCCAAGCAGGGGAGTCACTCCTTGACTCCAAGGGAGATTCTTCTGTCTTCCAAAGGTAGTGGAACGTCGAAGGGCCAGGATTCTTCTGTAGAGTGTCGTCCAGGGGTTATCTGCTTTGCAATGGCAAGGTTCCCCCTCTTATACTAAAAAGAGGGGATGGACTAGCTCTATGACCCCACCTATGGGAGGGTCAAGGGAGGGGTGGCTACACCCACTTCCCTTTGTCCAGTTTCGCGCCAGAGCAGGGGCAGGTAGCCCCTGAGCTGGTTTGAACTGGCATATGCACAGAGGAGCCTTCTGCTCCCCCAGTGCAGGACTTCAAAGCACTCTAAGAGTGCACCCACCCAGCCCCAATACACTAAACCCTGTCTGGAAGGTGGTTACACCTCCCTGTGACAGGATGCCTATTGTTGGGCTTCCTCCACTGCGAGTTTCGGTCATCAGCAGGAGGGCAGCCCAGTGTCTGTGACTGGTGGCATCCATTTTGTGATGCCAGGGCTCTTTAGGATTCTACCGCGTTTCCACAGCAGGTACATGTCTTATCCCTCTAGAAGGGTGGAATGCTACCCCCGCCGCCAAGATTGGCGGGGGGTAGTATTCCAAGATGTTTGACACCAAACACGACATGTTTTGATGCAGCCATTCCAAAGTTAGCATTTACCGCGAGGATATAATGCACTTAAATAGTATATGGTTTAACCGCATCCACAAACAGCACCAGAGAATGGACTCTGAGAACTGCAGAGGGGCCCTGCTCATGCAGAGGCACCCCCTCACATAGAAGCCAAGCACCCTGCCCTCAGGATTGATAGGGCCTGCCTTAGGGGTGACTGATAGGTTTATATGTGTGTGCAGGAGAGATATAGGAAACCTATATCTCAGTGAGGGGTGCTAGCACCACCTCACCCAGGCTGCAGTAGCAGGCCTGTGGTGTCAGATTTAGACTGCTTCCCAGGGGTGGCATAACACATGCTGCAGCCCCTGGGAGGCCTGTGAAGTACCTATGCCCTTGGCACCTAAGGTACCATATACTAGGGACTCATAAGGCACCACAGTATCCAATCACTAGTGCACCTAGAGTGCACTCCATGTCGTTTAGAGAGAACAGAGAGGCTGGGGCCCTGATTGGCAGGGACCCAGCCAGACTATAGCCAGAAACCAGTGCTAACATCAGAAAAAAAGTGGGGGCAACATAAGAGGCAGATCCTACTCTCCTACACAACCCCCCCAAACGTAGGGACACTAAACTAACCTTGACCAGTTGAGTCTTCGTGTTCAAAGTGGAAATACCTTGAGAGTCCATCTGCATTGGCATGTTGGGTCCCAGGCCTATGTTCCACTGTATAGTCCATCCCCTGTAGGGAAATGGACCACCTCAAAAGTTTTGGGTTTTCACCTTTCATCTGCTTTAGCCATAGGAGGGGCTTGTGGTCAGTCTGAACTATGAAGTGAGTACCAAACAAGTATGGCCTCAGCTTCTTCAGGGCCCATACCACAGCAAAGGCCTCCCTCTCTATAGCTGACCAACGTTTCTCTCTAGGGGTCAGCCTTCTGCTAATAAAAGCTACTGGCTGGTCTTGACCTTCATCATTCAGTTGAGACAGTACAGCTCCCACACCCAGCTCAGAAGCATCTGTTTGGACAATGAACTTTTTGGTGTAGTCTGGACTCTGTAAGATGGGGGCAGTGCACATGGCCTGCTTTAGGTCTTCAAATGCCTTTTGACAGCTAGCTGTCCACTGAACCTTTTTTGGCATTTTCTTAGAGGTAAGATCATTCAAGGGGGTCACTATAGATCCATATCCCTTGACAAACCTCCTATAGTACCCAGTCAGGCCTAAGAAGGCTCTCACCTGTGTCTGGGTGGTTGGAGCAACCCATTCCAGTATGGTTTGGATTTTGCTCTGCAAAGGCTGAACCTGGCCTCCACCTACAAGGTGGCCCAGGTACACAACCTGACTCTGCCCTATCTGGCACTTGGTGGCCTTGATAGTGAGGCCTGCTTTCTGCAGGGCCTCCAAAACATTTCTGAGGTGGACCAGGTGATCCTGCCAGGAGGAACTAAAGACAGCAATATCATCTAGATAAGCTGAGCAATAAGTTTCCATCCCTGCCAGAACTTTATTCACCAACCTCTGAAAAGTGGCAGGTGCATTTTTCAATCCAAAGGGCATCACCACAAAGTGGTAGTGCCCACCAGGGGTCGAAAATGCTGTTTTGGCTTTTGCATCATCAGCTAATCTGATTTGCCAGTAGCCAGCTGTTAGGTCAAATGTGCTTAGATACTTGGCTGAGGCCAAAGTATCAATCAGCTCATCTGCCCTTGGTATGGGATAGGCATCAGTCCTAGTGACTGCATTGAGGCCTCTGTAGTCTACACAAAACCTCATTTCTTTCTTACCACCCTGGGTATGAGGTTTGGGTACCAGGACTACTGGGCTAGCCCAAGGGCTATCTGAAGGCTCAATCACGCCTAACTCCAACATTTTCTGGACTTCAGTCCTGATACAGTCCCTGACATGGTCAGGTTGCCTGTAGATTTTATTCTTGACAGGCAGACTGTCCCCAGTGTCCACCTCATGGGTGCACCAGGTAGTCTGACTAGGGGTCAGGCTAAACATATGTCTAAACTGTTGCAGAACTTGTCTGCACTCAGTTTGCTGATGGTCAGTGAGGCTGCTTGCCAAAGCAACACCATCTACTGACCCATCATCAGGGTTCTGAGAGAGCAGGTCAGGGAGAGGGTCACTCTCCTCCTCCTGGTCCTCATCAGTTGCCATGAGCAAGCCCATGTCAGCCCTGTCAACATATGGCTTTAATCTGTTGACATGAAGCACCCTTAGGGGGCTCCTGGGAGTTCCAAGATTCACCAGATAGGTGACTTCTCCCTTCTGTTCAACTATTGTATGGGGGCCACTCCACTTGTCCTGGAGGGCTGCTGGGGCCACAGGCTCCAACACCCACACTTTCTGTCCTGGCTGGTATACAGTCAGCACAGCCTTTGGTCATGCCAAGCTTTTTGCAATTCTTGGCTGGCCTCCAGGTTTTTGGTTGCCTTTTTCATGTACTCTGCCATCCGGGAGCGGAGACCAAGTACATAGTCCATCACATCTTGTTTGGGGGGCTTGAGAGGTAACTCCCAGCCCTCTTTTACCAAACATAGTGGACCTCTCACAGGATGCCCAAACAGAAGCTCAAATGGGCTGTAGCCAACCCCTTCTGTGGAACCTCTCTGTATGCAAACAAAAGGCAAGGAAGAAGAAGGTCCCATTTCCGCCTAAGCTTCTCTGGGAGTCCCTTAATCATTCCTTTCAAGGTCTTGTTGAAGCGTTCAACTAAACCATTGCATTGTGGGTGATAGGGAGTGGTGAACTTATAAGTTACACCACACTCCTTCCACATTGCTTTCAGATATCCTGACATGAAGTTGGTACCTCTGTCAGAAATGACCTCCTTTGGAAAACCCACTCTGGAGAAAACTCCAATGAGGGCTCTTGCCACCACAGGTGCTGTGGTGGTCCTCAGAGGAATTGCCTCTGGGTACCTGGTGGCATGATCCACTACCACCAGGATAAATCTGTGCCCAGATGCAGTCTGAGGGTCAAGGGGACCAACAATGTCAATCCCTACCCTTTCAAAGGGTACCCCCACCACAGGTAGTGGTATCAGGGGGCCTTTGTTGTGCCACCTGCCTTACCACTGGCTTGGCAAGTGACACAGGAGCGACAAAACTCCTTTGTGTCCTCTGACATATGTGGCCAATGAAAATGTGGAACAAGCCTGTCCCAGGTCTTGTTTTGGCCCAAGTGTCCTGCCAAAGGGATATCATGTGCTAAGGTCAAGAGGAACCCCTAAACTTCTGAGGTATTACCAACCTCCTGGTGGCTCCAGGGGCTGGGTCTCTACCCTCAGAATATAGGAGTCCCTCATCCCAATAAACTTTATGGGACCCACTAGCACTCCCAGCAGCCTCAGCAGCAGCCTGCTGTCTGAGGGGTTCAAGAGAGGGGCAGCACTGTTGCTCCTTGCTCAGATCTTCCCTGGAAGGGCCCCCTGCCCCCAAGAACTCAACCTGGTCAGGTTCAAGTCCCTCTGGGGCAGTTCCTTCTTCAGGTTCTGCTTCACCTCCCTCTGGAAGTGAATCCTTGATCTGAGACAGAGGGGAAGGCACTGCCTTAACCCTACTGCTCCTCCTCTTGGGAAGCATCTGGTCCATTGTTCCAGGATCCAGAGCTGGTTCAGTGTCATGCATTCTTGCTTGTGACCTGGTCACAGCAAATACCTCTGCAGGGATGCCCAACATCTCAGCATGAGTCCATAACTCTACTTCAGACCAGGCTGAAGTCTCTAGATCATTGCCCAATAGACATTCTACAGGGAGGTCTGCACTGACTACAACCTTCTTGAGGCCAGTTACCCCTCCCCAGGAGAAATTCACAACTGCCAGACTATGGTTGGTCTGGACATTGCTTGCATTGGTCACCTGGTACATTTCACCCAGGATGATCTGTCCAGGGTCCACTAGGTCCTCTGCCACCATGGTGACACTAGCACCTGTGTCCCTAAATGCCAAAGCCTGTTTGCCATTTATCAAAGGCTGCTGTTTGTACTTGCCCAGATTACTGGGGCTTACTAGGAAGGACATATCAATGTTTCCCTCACAAATCAGCATTGCCTGAGTGGTCACTCTGACTAGGTCAGAATCCACTTCAGAACCCAGGGTCAACCCTACTACACCCTTATTCTGAGTACCACCTCCACCAGTAGCTGAGCTAGGGGGCACAGTTGCCTTAGGGGCAGGAGTGGTGGTGGTTTGGTCTTTGGACTTGGTACAATCAGAAGTCCAGTGCCCTTTCTGTTTACAGAATTTGCACCAGGGCTTCTTTTGGCCTTTTCCCTTGTTGGACTGTGACTCCCCACCAGATGCAGATTTTTGGGGCCCTTGTGAAGACTTCTGGTCTTTTGACTTATCCCCACCTTTCTCAGGGCCTTTAGGATCTTGCTTCTTAGTGTCACCCCCTTGGTTCTGGGTTTTCTGCCTCACCCTGGTTCTGACCCATTTGTCTGCCTTCTTTCCCAATTCTTGGGGAGAGGTCAGATCAGAGTCCACCAGGTACTGATGCAACAACTGGTTCTGGCAATTATTTAGGATCTGTTCTCTCATCATCAGATTATACAATCCCTTGAAATCAGTAACCCTACTGCCAACCAGCCAACCCTCTAGAGCCTTGGTTGCACAATCAACAAAGTCAGTCCAGTCCTGAGTCTGTGCCTTCTGGGTATCTCTGAACTTTAACCTGTACTGCTCAGTGGTTAAGCCAAACCCATCTATCAGTGCACTCTTCAGGACCTCATAATCATCAGCATCCTCCTCTCTAACAGTGAGGAGCTTGTCTCTTCCTTTATCTGAAAAGGAGAGCCACAAGATTGCTGCCCACTGCTTTTGGGGGACCTGCTGTACTCTACAGGCCCTCTCCATAGCAGTTATCCACTTGTGGATATCATCCCCACTCTGGTAGGGAGGAACAACCTTGCTCAGGTTCCTATGGTCAGGAATATATTCTCTGCCTCTAGGGACACTGTTGCTGCCACCAGGGGGTTCTAACCCCTCTTTTCTAGAAGCTCTCTGGATCTCCAGGGCTTCCCTATCCAGTGCCAACTGCTTGGTTCTGAGGGCCACTCTGGCTTCCTCATACTGGAGCAGTTTGCACCTTCTCTCAGAGGAGGTCTCTCTTAAGGAAAAGTATGAGCTCCTCTGCTGGACAAATTCTCTGCCAGAGTGATAAGAGTGGTCAGATTCCCTGGAAGGGGATCTGGGCCTCTCCTCCTCTCTGTCAGTTCTCTTATGGAGAATTCCTCTGTCCTTTTCAGGCCCCTTGGAGCCTGGCCCTTCAATCACAGAGTCTTGGTCATTCTGATTTTCATCATCTGACCCAGATACTATGACTGACCCACCCACTGATTCAAACCCTTTAGCTCCTAGAGCCAATCTAAGGTCATCTGCTGTCAGCAGATCTATCAGGTGGAGTGTTGAGGGACTCTGTCCTATCCTCAGGTGTCTGTCAACACACATGGCTCTCAAGTCAGAGAAAGCCATGTCCTTATACTGAGGCTGAGTGGATCCACTGGGTCCACCCTTTAAGGACATTCTAGTGTTGTGCAGTGTTGTACTACCTACACTAGTTTGTGGCCTACTGATCCTAGCTTGAGCTGTGGAAAGGGTGTGCTATCCCTTGGCACACAGCTCTAAGTTCAGTAGAACTTATTGATACTAAGCTTGACTTTATATGTACCTTGAGTACCTATAATGGTTTTCAGTTAGTAATTCAAATAGAGATTTTCTGGTAAAACAATGGCAAGCTGGAATCCCACACGCTGCCCACCAATGTGAGAAGTTGGCCTGGTATATGCTGTTCACTAATTAAAGTGGACACCTTGCACCAGGGCAAATCGACTCTTATGGTAGATAGGTTTAAGACAACCTTTTAAAGAAAGCTATCCTAGTGGTAGCTGTGGAGAGCAGCCTTCAGGCTAAGTCTCGGAGGAATGTAAAGCAGCTTGTTTTACCATATAATCTCTTGAATCACCAAATGAAAAGACACCACACAGGTATATATATCAAATATATATGTATTTATTTCTAAATAACTCTCTACTAATCTCTTTATGAGATTAGAAGACAAACATATGCACAAATCAACGTTTCACAATAAGTTAAGCACAAAATATGGCTGGGGCCCTAGGGGCGTACCAGACCATATACTAAGTAAGAGACTTAGAAACAACGACTTGCAAGGAGACAAGGCCTAGGGCCTTCAGAAGTGCTGGGGCCTCACGAAACCACCCAAGGCAGGTAAGTAAAGGACCCACGGGGGACGCGTGCAGTGTGGATACACAGGCGCGAATCGCCGTTAACTTCAATGGGGCAAGTCGCGGTTGGAAATAAAGAGTTTTAGGATACTTCGGGAGAACCTACAAGCAAGTCACTTACAGGGTAAGTAGTTCTAGGGCCCACACCCACAGGAGCACCGTAGTGCTGGAGTTACCTCACCCAGGGAAGCCGGGTGCACAGGTGTCCTTTGGTGTCGGGTCGCGGCGTCGTTTTCAATGGCGAACAAAGAAGACTTGCTGCTTGCGGGAGCTGAAGAAGTGTCCGGTGGAATCCAAGCCTGGATTCTGAAGAAGGATGACCTGAAAGCAGAGGGGACAGTGTTCAAAGTCACTTGGCAGTGACCCGGGGCAAGGAAGATGGATGCCCACCGTCGTCGGTCGCTTCAGGTCGGTTGCAGGTGCCTTGACTCTTCAGCCACGTGGTCCAGGAGGCGTCGACGACGACCAGGAGCTGGATTCGGTGTGTCCCTCGACGTCTGCAGCTGACTGCGGTGTCGGCAACTCGATCGGAGCCAACAAGCCTTGGCAGCCGCAAGTCTCGGGGAGATGAAGAAAAGTCGATGGCGCAGACCAGCAAGGTCTGTGGGACTCACCCAGCGAGGGTAAGTCAGGGCAGGCCTGGAGCAACCAGGGGAGCCCTTTGGTTTCTTTAAGAAGTCTTCTGGGGACCCACAAGCCAGCGGGCAAGGGATCGCGAAGACACCTCGGGCGGAATCACTCAACAGGGGCCCACGGTCACTCGGGACGGTGTAGGCCTCTGATCTTCGGAGGGATTCCTGCTGGAGGTCGGGACCACACGTGGTCCAAAGCACAAGTTCGTAGAACGTTGTGAAGAGGTTGCACTCGACAATAGTGCACGGTACCCAGGGGTCGCGGTTCCTCGTTACTCGTGGGGTCCACTTGCCTCAGCTTCGCTGGGGACTCACGATGGCCTGGGAGAGGTCAGGAAATCCACTTCTTGGGCTGCAGGGACTTCGGACTCCGGCGGGAGCGGCGTAGTTTGCGACCGTCGTTGTCGTTTTTGGTGCCTGCCAAGCAGGGGAGTCACTCCTTGACTCCAAGGGAGATTCTTCTGTCTTCCAAAGGTAGTGGAACGTCGAAGGGCCAGGATTCTTCTGTAGAGCGTCGTCCAGGGGTTATCTGCTTTGCAATGGCAAGGTTCCCCCTCTTATACTAAAAAGAGGGGATGGACTAGCTCTATGACCCCACCTATGGGAGGGTCAAGGGAGGGGTGGCTACACCCACTTCCCTTTGTCCAGTTTCGCGCCAGAGCAGGGGCAGGTAGCCCCTGAGCTGGTTTGAACTGGCATATGCACAGAGGAGCCTTCTGCTCCCCCAGTGCAGGACTTCAAAGCACTCTAAGAGTGCACCCACCCAGCCCCAATACACTAAACCCTGTCTGGAAGGTGGTTACACCTCCCTGTGACAGGATGCCTATTGTTGGGCTTCCTCCACTGCGAGTTTCGGTCATCAGCAGGAGGGCAGCCCAGTGTCTGTGACTGGTGGCATCCATTTTGTGATGCCAGGGCTCTTTAGGATTCTACCGCGTTTCCACAGCAGGTACATGTCTTATCCCTCTAGAAGGGTGGAATGCTACCCCCGCCGCCAAGATTGGCGGGGGGTAGTATTCCAAGATGTTTGACACCAAACACGACATGTTTTGATGCAGCCATTCCAAAGTTAGCATTTACCGCGAGGATATAATGCACTTAAATAGTATATGGTTTAACCGCATCCACAAACAGCACCAGAGAATGGACTCTGAGAACTGCAGAGGGGCCCTGCTCATGCAGAGGCACCCCCTCACATAGAAGCCAAGCACCCTGCCCTCAGGATTGATAGGGCCTGCCTTAGGGGTGACTGATAGGTTTATATGTGTGTGCAGGAGAGATATAGGAAACCTATATCTCAGTGAGGGGTGCTAGCACCACCTCACCCAGGCTGCAGTAGCAGGCCTGTGGTGTCAGATTTAGACTGCTTCCCAGGGGTGGCATAACACATGCTGCAGCCCCTGGTAGGCCTGTGAAGTACCTATGCCCTTGGCACCTAAGGTACCATATACTAGGGACTCATAAGGCACCACAGTATCCAATCACTAGTGCACCTAGAGTGCACTCCATGTCGTTTAGAGAGAACAGAGAGGCTGGGGCCCTGATTGGCAGGGACCCAGCCAGACTATAGCCAGAAACCAGTGCTAACATCAGAAAAAAGTGGGGGCAACATAAGAGGCAGATCCTACTCTCCTACAGACCCCCAGCAGCAAAGTGGACTTTAATCCCCATCCAAGAGCGCGCCAGGGAGCACATTTGCAGAGTGGTGGGGAAAGGGGGCGTGGCCTGCTATGAGAACTTAGCAATGCTGCTGTGTGGGACTTACTGGAGCTAATAGGAGGGGTAGTTGGCCCCCAAGGTTGTCCTTGGGAGCCAACTACCCCTCCTGTTACCTCCACTAAGTCCCACACAGTGGGATTGCTAAGAGGTCTTCGGAGGCCACATCCCCCCTTTCTCCACCACTCTGCAAACGCGCATTCTGGCACAGTACAGGTTGGGTGATGAAGTCCACTTTACTCCTGAGGGACTTGGGGGCCAAGAAGTCCTCCTGGTACCTCCTGTAAGTCCAATCAGCGGAATTCCTGAGCGCTGGTTAGAGACCCAGCCCCCTCTCTCCACCAATCTGCAAACGTGACTACCCATTAAAGAAGCATTTGTAATTTAATAGGTCTCGAATTTGCAAGAGTTAGAGCTATTGACGTTGTAAATGTAAAAGTGGAGTGGATGTACGTTGTGTGTAGCGGAATTATGTGGTATGTTGTGCAGTGAAATTATGTGGCTAGAAAGTATGTGGTATTTAATGTATATGAATTATGTACAGTGGTATTATGTGTTATCGACAGCAATTATCTGGAATGGTAGTCTGTATTGTGGAGTGGTAACCTCAGGTTTAGTCTTCCTCGTTTCCATAGAAGCTAAACTATGAACTCAATGAGACAAAAAAAAGAAGGAATCACTGAGGAGCACTTTTGGACCTAGTCAGAGGTATGAGCAGGGCCACTGGAATTATGCGACTGTTTGGCTGCACCAACTTTCGCACAATTATACATTTTCCACATTAGCCACATAATCCATCATCTGTGGCCTAATCTGCAGATTTGAACAAAAAAAGCCTTGTTTCTAGCTCAAACGGCTCAAACGTTACCAAACATGCAGCGACAAGTGTTACAGCGTGGTGGAAGATCCTTTGTAAACCTAGAATGGTCACCTGTTACATATTGCTAAATGTGGGTGTTAAATTGGTACTAATGGTGTGCAAGCCACTCTTGCTTCTTTCTGTGCCTCTCTTGCCTCTTGCCTCTTTCTGCATTTCTGTTGCTTCTTTCTGCACCTTTCTTTCTTTTTCTGCACATCTCTTGCCTCTTTCTGCACATTTCTTCTACTTTCTGCACCTCTTTTGACTCTTTCTGCACCTCTGTTGCCTCTTTCTGCACCTCACTTGCTTTTTTGTGCACCCCTCTTGCCTCTTTCTGCACCTCTCTTGCCTCTTTCTGCACCCCCTTCCCTCTTTCTGCACCCCTCCGCCTCTTTCTGCACCTCTGTTCCTTCTTTCTGCACTTCTTTTGTTTCTTTCTGCACCTCTCTTGCTTCTTTCTGCACCCCTCTTGCCTCATCTCCACACCTCTTCCCCTTTATCCATGTCTGTTGCTTCTTTCTGCACTTCTCTTGCCTCTTTCTCCACCCCTCTTCCCTCTTTCTGCATCTCTGTTGCTTCTTTCTGCACTTATTTTGTGTCTTTTTGTACCTCTCGCTTCTTTCTGTACCCCTTGTGCCTCTTTCTGCACCCCTCTTCTCTTTCTGCGCTCCTCTTGCCTCTTACTGCACCTCCCTTCTTTCTGTACTTCTTTTGTTACTTTCTGCACCTCTCTTGCTTCTTTCTGCACCCCTCTTGCCTCTTTCGCCATCCCTCTTCCCTCTTTCTGCACCTCTGTTGCTTCTTCCTGCACCTCTGTTCCTTCTTTTGTTTCTTTCTGCACCTCTCTTGCTTCTTTGTGCACCTGTTGTGCCTCTATCTGCACCCCTGTTCCCTCTTTTTGCACCCCTCTTGCCTCTTTCTGCACCTCTGTTGCTTCTTTCTGCACTTCTCTTGCTTCTTTCTGTACCTCTCTTGCTTCTTTCTGCACCACTCGTGCTTCTTTCTGCACCCCTCTTCCGTCTTTCTTCACCCCTCTTGCCTCTTTCTGCACCCCTGTTCATTCTTTCTGCTCTTCTTTTGTTTCTTTCTGCACCCCTCTAGCTTCTTTCTGCACCCCTCTTGCCACTTTCTCCACCCCTGTTCCCTCTTTTTGCATCTCTGTTGCTTCTTTCTGCACTTCTCTTGCATCTTTTTCCACCCCTCATCCCTCTTTCTGCACCTCTGTTGCTTCTTTCTGCACTTCTCTTGCTTCTTTCTGCACCTCTGTCCCTTCTTTCTACACACCTCGTGCCTCTTTCACTCCCCTCTTCCCTCTTTCTGCACCCCTCTTGCCTCTTTCTGCACCTCTGTTCCTTCTTTCTGCACTTCTTTTGTTTTTTTTTGCACCTCTCTTATTTATTTCTGTATCCCTCCTGCCTCTTTCTCCACCACACTCCCCCCTTTCTGCATCTCTGTTGCTTTTTTATGCATTTCTCTTGCTTTTTTATGCATCTCTCTTGCTTCTTTCTGCACCCCTGTGCCTCTTTCTGCACCCCTCATCCCTCTTTCTGCAGTCCTCTTGCCTCTTTCTGCACCTCCGTTGCTTCTTTCTGCACTTCTTTTGTTTCTTTATGCACCCCTCTTGCCATTTTCTGCACCCCCTTTGCCTCTTTCTGCTCCCCTCTTGCCTCTTTCTGCACCTCTGTTCCTTCTTTCTGCACTTCTTTTGTTTCTTTCTGCAACTTTCTTGCTTCTTTATACACCCCTCTTGCCTCTTTCGCATCCCTCTTCCCCTCTTTATGCACCTCTGTTGCTTCTTTCTGCACCTCTCTTGCCCCTTTCTTCACCCCTCTTCCCTCTTTCTGCACCTCTGTTGCTTCTTTCTGCACTTCTCTTGCTTCTTTCTATACCCCTCGTGCCTCTTTCTGCACCACTTTACCTCTTTCTGCACCTTTCTTGCCTCTCTCTGCACCTCTGTTCCTTCTTTCTGCACTTCTTTTGTTTCTTTCTACAGCTCTCTTGCTTCTTTCTATACCATCTTGCCTCTTTCTCTACCCCTCTTCCCTCTTTCTGCACCCCTGTTGCCTCTTTCTGCACCCCTGTTGCCTCTTTCAGCACCTCTGTTCCTTTTTTCTGCACTTCTTTTGTTTCTTTCTGCACATCTCTTGCTTCTTTCTGTATCTTCGTGCCTCTTTCTGCACCTCTCTTCCCTCTTTTTGCACCTCTGTTCCTTCTTTATGCACTTCTTTTGTTTCTTTTTGCACCCTTCTTCCCTTTTTGCATCCCTCTTCCCTCTTTCTGCAGTTCTCTTGTCATTTTCTACACCTCTCTTGCCTCTTTCTGCACCTCACTTGCCTCTTTCTGCACTTCTCTTGTTTCTTTCTACACCTCTGTTGCTTCTTTCAGCAATTCTCTTGCCTCTTTCTGCACTTCTCTTGCATGTTTCTGCACCTCTCTTGCATCTTTCTGCACCTCTGTTGCCTCTTTCTGCACCTCTCTTGCCTCTTTCTGCACCTCACTTGTCTCTCTGCATTTCTCTTGCTTCTTTCAGCACCTCTGTTGCTTCTTTCTGCACCCCTCTTGCCTCTTTCTACAACCCTCTTCTCTCTTTCTGCACCTCTCTTGCCTCAGTCTGCCTACCTGTTCCCTCTTTCTGCACCCCTTTTGCCTGTTTCTGCAACTCTCTTCCCTCTTTCTGCAGTTCTCTTGCCTCCTTCTGCACCTCACTTGCATCTTTCTGCAACTCTCTTGGTTCTTTCTGCAGTTCTCTTGCCTCCTTCTGCACCTCTCTTGCCTCTTTCAACACTTCTCTTGCCTGTTTCTGCACCTCTCTTGGCTCTTTCTGCACCTCTCTTGCTTCTTTCTGCACTCACTTGCTTCTTTCTGCACCCCTTTTGCCTGTTTCTGCACCCCTCTTCCCTCTTTGTGCAACTCTCTTGCCTCTTTCTACACCTCTCTTGCCTCTTTCTGTACCTCTGTTGCTGCTTTCTGCACCTCTCTTGTCTCTTTCTTCACCCTTCGTGCCTCTTTCAGCACCTCTGTTGCTTCTTTCTGCAGTTCTCTTCCTTCTTTCTGCACCCCTCCTGCCTCTATCTGTATCACTCTTGCCTCTTTGTGCACCTCTCCTAATGCTTTCTGCACCACTCTTGCCTCTTTTTGCACCTCTGTTGGTTCTTTATGCACCTCTTTTGCTTCGTTCTGTATTTCTCTTGCCTCTTTCTGTACCCCTCTTGCCTCTTTCTGCACCTCTCTTGCCTCAGTCTGCCCACCTGTTCCCTCTTTCCGCACCCCTTTTGCCTGTTTCTGCAACTCTCTTGCCTCTTTCTGCAGTTCTCTTGCCTCTTTCTGCACCTCACTTGCCTCTTTTTGCACCTCTGTTGGTTCTTTTGCACTGCTCTTGCTTCTTTCGGCAGCTCTCTTGCAAATTTCTGCACCCCTCTTGCCTCTTTCTGCACCCCTCTTACCTGTTTTTGCACCTCTCTTGCCTCTGTCTGCACCCCTGTTCCCTCTTTCTGTACCTCTGTTGCCTGTTTCTGCAACTCTCTTGCCTCTTTCTGCAGTTCTCTTGCCTCCTTCTGCACCTCTGTTGCTTCTTTCTGCACTTCTCTTGCCTCTTTCTGCACATCTCTTGCTTCTTTCTGTATCTTCGTGCCTCTTTCTGCACCTCTCTTCCCTCTTTTTGCACCTCTGTTCCTTCTTTATGCACTTCTTTTGTTTCTTTTTGCACCCTTCTTCCCTTTTTTGCATTCCTCTTCCCTCTTTCTGCAGTTCTCTTGTCATTTTCTACACCTCTCTTGCCTCTTTCTGCACCTCACTTGCCTCTTTCTGCACTTCTCTTGCTTCTTTCTACACCTCTGTTGCTTCTTTCAGCAATTCTCTTGCCTCTTTCTGCACTTCTCTTGCATGTTTCTGCACCTCTCTTGCATCTTTCTGCACCTCTGTTGCCTCTTTCTGCACCTCTCTTGCCTCTTTCTGCACCTCACTTGTCTCTCTGCATTTCTCTTGCTTCTTTCAGCACCTCTGTTGCTTCTTTCTGCACCCCTCTTGCCTCTTTCTACAACCCTCTTCTCTCTTTCTGCACCTCTCTTGCCTCAGTCTGCCTACCTGTTCCCTCTTTCTGCACCCCTTTTGCCTGTTTCTGCAACTCTCTTCCCTCTTTCTGCAGTTCTCTTGCCTCCTTCTGCACCTCACTTGCATCTTTCTGCAACTCTCTTGGTTCTTTCTGCAGTTCTCTTGCCTCCTTCTGCACCTCTCTTGCCTCTTTCAACACTTCTCTTGCCTGTTTCTGCACCTCTCTTGGCTCTTTCTGCACCTCTCTTGCTTCTTTCTGCACTCACTTGCTTCTTTCTGCACCCCTTTTGCCTGTTTCTGCACCCCTCTTCCCTCTTTGTGCAACTCTCTTGCCTCTTTCTACACCTCTCTTGCCTCTTTCTGTACCTCTGTTGCTGCTTTCTGCACCTCTCTTGTCTCTTTCTTCACCCTTCGTGCCTCTTTCAGCACCTCTGTTGCTTCTTTCTGCAGTTCTCTTCCTTCTTTCTGCACCCCTCCTGCCTCTATCTGTATCACTCTTGCCTCTTTGTGCACGTCTCCTAATGCTTTCTGCACCACTCTTGCCTCTTTTTGCACCTCTGTTGGTTCTTTATGCACCTCTTTTGCTTCGTTCTGTATTTCTCTTGCCTCTTTCTGTACCCCTCTTGCCTCTTTCTGCACCTCTCTTGCCTCAGTCTGCCCACCTGTTCCCTCTTTCCGCACCCCTTTTGCCTGTTTCTGCAACTCTCTTGCCTCTTTCTGCAGTTCTCTTGCCTCTTTCTGCACCTCACTTGCCTCTTTTTGCACCTCTGTTGGTTCTTTTGCACTGCTCTTGCTTCTTTCGGCAGCTCTCTTGCAAATTTCTGCACCCCTCTTGCCTCTTTCTGCACCCCTCTTACCTGTTTTTGCACCTCTCTTGCCTCTGTCTGCACCCCTGTTCCCTCTTTCTGTACCTCTGTTGCCTGTTTCTGCAACTCTCTTGCCTCTTTCTGCAGTTCTCTTGCCTCCTTCTGCACCTCTGTTGCTTCTTTCTGCACTTCTCTTGCCTCTTTCTGCACCCCTGTTGCTTCACTCTGCACCCCTCTAGCCTCTTTCCGCATCTCTTTTGCTTGTTTCTGGTCTTCTTTTGCCTCTTTCTGTACCCCTCTTGCCTCCTTCTGCACCTCTGTTGTTTCTTACTCCACTGCTCTTGCTTCTTTCTGCACCTCTATTGCAAATTTTTGTACCCCTCTTGCCTCTTTCGGCACCCCTCTTCTCTCTTTCTGCACCCCTGTTCCCTCTTTCTGCACCTCTGCTGCTTCTTTCTGAACTTCTCTTTCTGCACCTCTGTTGCTTCTTTCTGCACTTCTCTTGCCTCTTTCTGCACCCCTCTTCCCTCTTTCTGCACCTCTGTTCCTTCTTTCTGCACTTCTTTTGTTTCTTTCTGCAACTTTCTTGCTTCTTTATACACCCCTCTTGCCTCTTTCGCATCCCTCTTCCCTCTTTATGCACCTCTGTTGCTTCTTTCTGCACCTCTCTTGCCCCTTTCTTCACCCCTCTTCCCTCTTTCTGCACCTCTGTTGCTTCTTTCTGCACTTCTCTTGCTTCTTTCTATACCCCTCGTGCCTCTTTCTGCACCACTTTCCCTCTTTCTGCACCTTTCTTGCCTCTCTCTGCACCTCTGTTCCTTCTTTCTGCACTTCTTTTGTTTCTTTCTACAGCTCTCTTGCTTCTTTCTATACCATCTTGCCTCTTTCTCTACCCCTCTTCCCTCTTTCTGCACCCCTGTTGCCTCTTTCTGCACCCCTGTTGCCTCTTTCAGCACCTCTGTTCCTTTTTTCTGCACTTCTTTTGTTTCTTTCTGCACATCTCTTGCTTCTTTCTGTATCTTCGTGCCTCTTTCTGCACCTCTCTTCCCTCTTTTTGCACCTCTGTTCCTTCTTTATGCACTTCTTTTGTTTCTTTTTGCACCCTTCTTCCCTTTTTGCATCCCTCTTCCCTCTTTCTGCAGTTCTCTTGTCATTTTCTACACCTCTCTTGCCTCTTTCTGCACCTCACTTGCCTCTTTCTGCACTTCTCTTGCTTCTTTCTACACCTCTGTTGCTTCTTTCAGCAATTCTCTTGCCTCTTTCTGCACTTCTCTTGCATGTTTCTGCACCTCTCTTGCATCTTTCTGCACCTCTGTTGCCTCTTTCTGCACCTCTCTTGCCTCTTTCTGCACCTCACTTGTCTCTCTGCATTTCTCTTGCTTCTTTCAGCACCTCTGTTGCTTCTTTCTGCACCCCTCTTGCCTCTTTCTACAACCCTCTTCTCTCTTTCTGCACCTCTCTTGCCTCAGTCTGCCTACCTGTTCCCTCTTTCTGCACCCCTTTTGCCTGTTTCTGCAACTCTCTTCCCTCTTTCTGCAGTTCTCTTGCCTCCTTCTGCACCTCACTTGCATCTTTCTGCAACTCTCTTGGTTCTTTCTGCAGTTCTCTTGCCTCCTTCTGCACCTCTCTTGCCTCTTTCAACACTTCTCTTGCCTGTTTCTGCACCTCTCTTGGCTCTTTCTGCACCTCTCTTGCTTCTTTCTGCACTCACTTGCTTCTTTCTGCACCCCTTTTGCCTGTTTCTGCACCCCTCTTCCCTCTTTGTGCAACTCTCTTGCCTCTTTCTACACCTCTCTTGCCTCTTTCTGTACCTCTGTTGCTGCTTTCTGCACCTCTCTTGTCTCTTTCTTCACCCTTCGTGCCTCTTTCAGCACCTCTGTTGCTTCTTTCTGCAGTTCTCTTCCTTCTTTCTGCACCCCTCCTGCCTCTATCTGTATCACTCTTGCCTCTTTGTGCACCTCTCCTAATGCTTTCTGCACCACTCTTGCCTCTTTTTGCACCTCTGTTGGTTCTTTATGCACCTCTTTTGCTTCGTTCTGTATTTCTCTTGCCTCTTTCTGTACCCCTCTTGCCTCTTTCTACACCTCTCTTGCCTCAGTCTGCCCACCTGTTCCCTCTTTCCGCACCCCTTTTGCCTGTTTCTGCAACTCTCTTGCCTCTTTCTGCAGTTCTCTTGCCTCTTTCTGCACCTCACTTGCCTCTTTTTGCACCTCTGTTGGTTCTTTTGCACTGCTCTTGCTTCTTTCGGCAGCTCTCTTGCAAATTTCTGCACCCCTCTTGCCTCTTTCTGCACCCCTCTTACCTGTTTTTGCACCTCTCTTGCCTCTGTCTGCACCCCTGTTCCCTCTTTCTGTACCTCTGTTGCCTGTTTCTGCAACTCTCTTGCCTCTTTCTGCAGTTCTCTTGCCTCCTTCTGCACCTCTGTTGCTTCTTTCTGCACTTCTCTTGCCTCTTTCTGCACCCCTGTTGCTTCATTCTGCACCCCTCTAGCCTCTTTCCGCATCTCTTTTGCTTGTTTCTGGTCTTCTTTTGCCTCTTTCTGTACCCCTCTTGCCTCCTTCTGCACCTCTGTTGTTTCTTACTCCACTGCTCTTGCTTCTTTCTGCACCTCTCTTGCAAATTTTTGTACCCCTCTTGCCTCTTTCGGCACCCCTCTTCTCTCTTTCTGCACCCCTGTTCCCTCTTTCTGCACCTCTGCTGCTTCTTTCCGAACTTCTCTTTCTGCACCTCGGTGGCTTCTTTCTGCACTTCTCTTGCCTCTTTCTGCACCCCTCTTCCCTCTTTCTGCACCTCTGTTGCTTCTTTCTGTACTTCTCTTGCTTCTTTCTGCACCTCTCTTGCTTCTTTCTGCACCTCTCTTGCCTCTTTCTGCACCCTTCTTCCCTCTTTCTGCACCTCTCTTGCCTCTTTCTGCACACACAGGGCTACTTTTAAACTGACCTCAGGCTCAGCAGTGCACACATGCAAGTGCAGAAAAGGGCTGCTGGCCTCTAAACTGCCATGCCCTATTATATGCTAGGGACTTAGAGGTAGTTTTAATCCCCCTGCCCTATTATGTACTAGGGCCTTACAGGGGAGGTCATGCCAATCACAGGGGTATCCCAACCCTTGGTGTACCCTAGTGTATGTAGGTGTTTTCACTGTATTCTAAGTGTCTTTCAGCATAGCACTGGCTCGGGGGCCTGGTTAGTCAGAGTCAGTTACCACTAGTACCGGTCAGCAAAAAGTCGGGGGGTGCCCAGGGCACAGGATGATTTTGCAACAAGGCCTCTTTCTGCACCTCTGTTGGTTCTTTCTGCATATCTCTTGCTTCTTTCTGTACCTTTCTTCCTCTTTCTGGACTTCTGTTGCCTCTTTCTGCATTTCTCTTGCTTCTTTCTGCGCCTTTCTTCCTCTTTCTGCACATGTCCTACCTCTGTAGGCATAGTTAGAAATTAGCATTTAAAAACCTTAGAAATTCACTGAAAAAACAATAGGTTTTAGGGACGTTATAGTTAGAAATTAGCATTTAAAAAACCTTTGAAATTCACTGAAAAAACCATAGGTTTCAGGGACGTTATAGTTAGAAATTAGCATTTAAAAAACCTTAGAAATTCACTGGAAAAACCACAGGTTTCAGGGACGTTATAGTTAGTTGGACATTTCACTTGTACAAAACCAGAGAAAATCGACCATTATAGTTAGTTGAGCTAACTTTAACTCGCGCCCCCGCAATGCACTGCTGATGACGTCACATATTACATCATTCATGACATGGTCAGTGACATCACTGATGTCATCACTGATGACATCTCAAATGACATCGCTGATGACATCATCCACGTGATAATCTGATGCACCTCCTCACACCCTAATATAACCTTTGATACACCGACTCTAAAATACAGAGGGCCTCATTTATGAGACTCCTTGTGCCTCCGGAACGTCACTTTTTTTGACGTTCCGTGGCGCAGAAGCCTGCGTGATATTTATCAGGTAGCACTAAGCCCCTTTTTTTGGCTTAATGCTGCCTGATAAATATCAGTCCCTTTAGCGCAGTGTTCTGCGTCAAAGGGGCGTGCAATGGGTGTTGCTGGGGGGGTTCCCAGCAACATCCATGACCTTTTGACACTGCTCCAGATTTACGAGAAATCATAAAACTGAGGCAGCGCCAATAGCTTACGCCTCCCCAGGGGATGCGTAAGGGAGGCACAACGAGGAGAAATATAATTATTTCTCCTTGTTTTTCTTTTTTCTATGCGTGCTGCATTCTGCAGCACACATAGAAAGAGGAAGAAGCCTCTTGTGATTATTTGTGTACAGAAAGGTTTCCCTTCCTGTACAAAAATAATCATCCCCGCAACGCAGGCACCCTTGCACCATGGTGCAAAGAGGCCTGAGTTGGCGCACGGCAGCCTATTCTGCACCAGCGCAGGGGAAAAGGACAGGAATGCGCCATATCTTATAGATATGGCGCATTCCTGCCCTTTTCTTTTGCCGTAGCGAAGTGCAGCAGGAAGTTCTGCTGCACTGCCCTACGGCAAAACCTCATAAATCAGGCCCAGACTACCATTTTCGAAACCATAGACACACCAATACCAGTTACTACATACCCACTCACTGATTCCTAGGTCTACACACATCCACTCATTCACCCATACAGTCACTCATACATGCAGTCACTCATCAATACAGCACTATCATTTGCACTCATACACCTACACAGACACTCACACCACCACTCATCCATGGAGTTACTCACACACCTAGTCAGTCATGCAAAGAATCAATCACACTCCCATTTACTCACATATACAGTTATACACATGATAAAGCTGATCCTTATCTTATCACCTCTAAGGATCTTCAGGTCGCCAGGATCTTTTTACCTGCTGAATAGTGTGAAGGGAAGAAAATCTTTTCAGTTATACGACGGTTTAGAATCCAGTTTACCTTAAAAAGACCACTGACTACGAATTCAATTTTGTGGGTTTATTACAGCCAAGAATAACTGCACGTGCAAGCACCTCAACACGAGGTTAAAGAAATAGATGGGCACTAATACAAATAGCATCCTACGCAGGAGTCTCATCCGACTCAGGATAAGAAGAATCGTTAGCTCCAGAAGTATTAGACAAGCAATAATTGCTCCAATCTCTATGTTATTCCTCAATTTCCTAGATAAGCATAAAGACCATTAGCTGTCCCTACTCTATCACTCAGGTGACATACCTACTTAACGAACTACTCAGGCAAGAGTAAAGAAAAGGTGTCAGCTGTGAAGACTTCTTAAGAAGTTCACTCACATAGCATTTCGAGCTCGTTCTGAGATGCTCCTTCCTAGAATCCCTCTCTGTCTTCTCTCTCTGGTCTCCTCTACCTCTTCTCTACCCTCCACCCTCGGGGCACTGTCCCTAATACAAAACCCAAATACAATTGAACACGCCCTTGTCACGCCTCTTTGGCCAGGTCTTCCTTCTCGTACTTTTCCATCGAAACTCTTACTTCATCCAGGACGGTTACGATGATCTTGAGTCCCAGGCACCTTCTCCGCTGAAAGTATCATCCCTACATTCCAGTGTACTCCCGTCTTCATGCCTCCCACCACCCCAACTCGTGAAACAAAGAGCCAGTCTTTCGCTAACGAGGCATATGTCCTTGCACCTGCAACAGAAGATACGTTTCAACAGACTTTTTCCCTCTGCACAAATTTACCAACTGTACCCAGAGAGCCTTTCCAAGACAACCTTTTCTACCTACAAAATAAGCTAACATAAGAACGAATCAAGCCTTCACTTTTCGTATATGCAGTCAGGCCTTTTCACAATTTAAACGCACAATTATGATCACTTCTATAAGCATTAGTTCATTACACTTCATATGCGAAAAGTGAACTACACGTGCAACTTAATATGGTACACGTTTAAACTACTGCCCCACGATTACACATGGCCTAATCCATTAATGCATCATTTTGAACATGTTTCATTGAAGCATTACATTTGCAGGATTATAATAGCACAATTACCCTTCTATTCACTCTAATAATGCAAGTTACGACTACATTTTACTAACCATTCATTGATATATAACTGGATATATGCGGGTACAGACTAACGATGATTATGATGCACCCCTACAATTTTTACGAGAGCATAGCGCTCTATCACACACACCACCTCACTTATTCATACAGATACTAACACATACTTACTCTCTTATACAATCACTGATACAAGCACACACTCATCCATACAGCCACTCTCACAATCACTCACTTTCACATATAGTCATTTATATACTCCAACACTCAAATATACTGCCTTTCACATATGTAGTTACTCACACATGTACCACTGAGACATCCATTCACTCACCAACACACCCATACACACACTCACCCACCCATACAGCCCTTCACAGATACACTCTTGAACCCATACTTCCAGTGAATCACCCACTCACACATCTATGCACAGAGTCACCCCCCCCCACCCACCCACACAGACACTCAGGCACCCATACAGATACTCAGACAACCAATAAATAACCCATATAGACACTCATGTAGCTACTCACCAACCCATGCAGCCGCTTACACACCAACTGACAGACTGATACAGACATTCACACAGTTTAGTCACTAACCCATGCATTCAGTAAGACATGTTTAATCACTCACTTATACAGTCAGTCATGCACCTACTAAATCCTCCATTTAGACACTTATACACCCACTCATTCTTCAATACACCTTGGCACATATATATAAAACATATTTAAACTTTACAGAAACACATAGTCACTGGATGATGTCATCAGTGATGTCATTAGTGGTCATTTGAGATGTCATCAGTGATGTCACTGACCATGTCATGAATGATGTAATATGTGACGTCATCAGCAGTGCATTGCGGGGGTGCAAGTTATAGTTAGCTCAACACGACGTGTGAGCAAGTCTGGTCACAGCCGAAACGCGTAGTGAAGAAGCGGATTAAATCTATCTGAACTGCAATTTGGGTTTGTGTCCTGAGAGTGCGTTATTCCGCCATCGCGGAGGAACTTTGGGTGATATATATATATATATATATATATATATATATATCAAATTACACTCCCTTGTGCCCTAGACGCACGAAAACAGGTACGGACAACTTCTTGAGCTGATGCCAGATTTTTTATTGATGAATTATTAAAGTTGCGTGCAAAGCTCCTTCATGACGCGTTTCGGGCCACTTAGCCCTTGGTCACATGACCGCATTACGTACAAGTAGAGTTTTTATTGGTGATATGTCTATCACCTGATCAAACTTGTGACTACACTGACAATAGAGCTAGACAAAATCTTAAGACATGCGGCATGGTTGTACAGTGCAATTCAAAAAGTATAATTTAACAATTTGTTATGAGTCATAAAATCATATATAAACACTTGTATAAAAGCACATTTCAGTTTGATGAAAAAAATTACGCAAGATAATCTCATATGGCTAAGTTAAAAAATGTCATAGCACAAATGCTCAAAACATCAAACTTAATCTGTCCATTAACAATGATTACACTCTAAACAATTGATTTAAAAAAACACTGCCACATTTAAAATTATTATATAAAAATTGATATATATACATAGTTGATACTTGATCGCAATATTTGTGTAAATTCTGCTAGTGCAAAGAGTTATTAGCCTCAAATGGCCATATCAACTGTCATCATTCTTGCAAATTAGATCTAAACAGTCGTCACAAAGTGCAAACCTAATGTGTAAAGTGCATAAAAATGTCTAAAGTGCTAGGTGATAAAACTATAAAAAATGTGAATATAATACATATTACCCCAGACGGTGAGGAGCCAAAAGATATTGTTTTGTATCAAAATAGCCCCCATCTCTGTTCACGCCATAAATTGACTAACCAAAGGAGCCCCCTTGGAGAAGTATTTACATAAAATATCTGAAAGTCAGTAAAATTGTAACACCAGCTAACATAGAAAATCAGCCATTATCAAAGTCACTTATTCAAATACAAGAAGCAAGAAGGACTGTATAGATGGACTGCATTGGTGCAATTGATAACAGATTGCTCAAGACTTAAAAATACACAGAAAAAACATTTGCCCAAAATATTGAAACAGCCTTGTAATACAATCTAATCAACTCACATACAGGGATATTTGGCTTTCCCATAGTCGATGAATGTTAATATTTTTTGCTGAATACAGCAACAAAAACGAACCTCAATGAAAATTTCTTAAAATGAGCATAATAGTGTAGATAGAAAATCATGCTAAAATCTGATGACAGGAGGGAGGAACAACAGTAAGATCTTGACTCTTTTTGAGTCAGGGGTTACAGAAAATTGTGCATATTTTCCCCTGTAATGAGACCATGCGGGTACTTAGTGTCAAGCTCGATAATATACTTAGACTCTAATTGGCGTAGCCTTTTCTCTCTGTTTCCTCCTCTCCTATCTAATGGCACTGTGTCTATTACAAAGTATTGCAAACAATTAAGATCATTTCCATGCTCAGATTTAAAATGTCGGGCAACCGGGTATGATGGATCGGAATTAACTATGGCCCTTAAATGTTGTAGTATGCGGACATGCACCTGCAACTTTGTGCTTCCTATGTATTTATAACTGCATTTACATTCTAAAACATAAACGGCGTGGTCTGATCTTCACGTATAATGCCCTTTTAACTTGGTTGGAGTGGATGAGAAAGGAGTGACATATGTACAGGTGTTAATACCAAATTTACAGGCGCGACAAGTGCTGCACTTGCTAAAAACCTTTTCTCGGAACCAACCAACTGGTTTTGATATCGAGTTCTGGACTAGTTTTAACCAGATCATTGTGCATGGAATATGCTTTTTTGAAGGTAAAAATCGGTGTATCCGGGAGCACTGTTTTTAAGGTACTGTCTGTCAATACTATAGGCCATTGTTTCCTGATTATGGCTTTTATCTCCGGGGCTTGTTTACTATATGTGGTTGTGAGAAGTTGGCCTGGTATATGCTGTTCACTAATTAAAGTGGACACCTTGCACCAGAACAATTCGACTCTTATGGTAGATAGGTTTAAGACAACCTTTATAGAAAGCTATCCTAGTGGTAGCTGTGGAGAGCAGCCTTCAGGCTAAGTCTTGAAGGAATGTAAAGCAGCTTGTTTTACCACACAATCTCTTGAATCACCAAATGAAAAGACACCACACAGGTATATATATCAAATATATATGTATTTATTAATAAACACTCTCTACTAATCTCTTTATGAGATTAGAGGTCAGGAACATATGTACAAGTCAAATGTTATCACAATAAGTTTAGCACAATCGAATATCACAATCTTAGTTAGCTAGACCTAGGTCTAGGGCATCTAGAATCGAGGGACCCCCAAGAACCACCCCAGGTAGTTGTAGGAGACCCACAGGGGACGGACGCGGTGACCTGGCACCGGTGCGAGTCCTGTGCGAGTCTATGCGCTCAGACGCGATTGGGATATCAATGTTAAAGGTCCCTTGCGTGTTCGAGGCGAACACACCGATCGGTCCTTGTACGAGTCGAAGGACGCGGTTATAGATAGAGTTGCAAGGGAGATGGACGCGCTGTGTCTAACACAGACGCGAACCTTGTGCGAGTCAGTGCAATGGAGATCTCAGTGTTACAGGCCCTTTGTGTGTTCGAGGCGAACACCGATCGGACTCAGTACGAGTCGAAGGATACAGTTCTAGATAGTGTTGCAAAGGAGATGGACGCGGTGTGTCTAACACAGACGCGAACCCTGTACGAGTCAGCACAATTGTCGCACTTAGAAAGTTAGAGTTTTAGGACACTTCTAGGGAAGCTACCAGCAAGTCACTTACAGGGTAAGTAGTTCTAGGGCCCACACCCACAGGAGCACCGTAGTGCTGAAGTTACCTCACCCAGGGGAGCCGGGTGCATAGGTGTTCTTTGGTGTCGGGTCGCGGCGTCATTTTCAATGGGAGCCAGTGAAGACTTGCTGCTTGCGGCAACAGGAGAAGTGTCCGGAGGAATCCAAGCCTGGATTCAGAAGATGGAAGACCTGAAAGCAGAGGGGACAGTGTTCAAAGTCACTTGGCAGTGACTCAGGGCAAGGAAGATGGATGCCCACCGTCGTCGCAAGATTCAGGTCGTTCGCAGTTGCCTTGACTCTTCAGCCACGAGGTCCAGGAGGCGTCAACGACAACCAGGAGCTGGATTCGGCGTGTCCCACAATGTCTCCAGCTTACTGCGGTATCGGCGACCCGATTGGAGCCAACAAGCCTTGGTAACAGCAAGTCTCGGGGAAAGTGTGAAGAGGCAATGGCGCAGACCAGCAAGGTCTGTGGGACTCATCCAGCGAAAGTAAGTCAAGGCAGGCCTGGAGCAACCAGGGGAGCCCTTTGGTTTCTTTAGAAAGTCTTTTGGGGACCCACAAGCTGGCTGGCAAGGGATCGTAAAGACGCCTCGGGAGGATCCTCTCACAGGGGCCCACGGTCACTCGGGATGTGGTAGGCCTCTGATCTTAGGCAGGATTCCTGCTGGTGGCTGGGACCATACGTGATCCAAAGCACAAGTTCGTGGAACATTGTGGAGGGGTTGCACTTGACAATAGTGCACGGTACCCAGGGGTCGCGGATCCTCATTACTCTTGGGGTCCACTGGCCTCAGCTTTGCTGGGGACTCACGATGGCCTTTGAGAAGTCAGGAAATCTACTTCTTGGGCTGCAGGGACTTCGGACTCCGGCGGGAGCGGCGCAGTTTGCGACCATCGTTTGTAGTTTTTGGTGCCTGCCAAGCAGGGAGTCACTCCTTGACTCCAAGGGAGATTCTTCAGTCTTCCAAAGGTAGTGGAACATCGAAGGTCCGGGATTCTTCTTCAGAGCGTCGTCCAGGGAAATCTAGGGTGCAATGCACAGGTTCCCCTCTTATACTAAAAGAAAGGGAGGGACTAGCTCTATGACCCTACCTATGGGAGGGTCAGGGAGTGGGTGGCTACACCCACTTCCCTTTGTCCAGTTTCACGCCAGAGCAGGGACAGGTAGCCCCTGAGCCGGTTTGAACTGGCATATGCACAGAGGAGCCTTCTGCTCCCCCAGTGCAGGACTTCAAAGCACTCTAAGAGTGCACCCACCCAGCCCCAATACACTAAACCCTGTCTGGAAGGTGGTCAAACCCCCTTGGGACAGGATATCTATTGTTGGGCTTCCTCCACTGCGAGTGTTGGTCATCAGGAGGAGGGCAGCCCAGTGTCTGTGACTGGTGGCATCCATTTTGTGATGCCAGGGCTCTGCAGGATTCTACCGCGTTTCCACAGTAGGTACATGTCTATCCCTCTAGAAGGGTGGAATGCTACCCCCGCCACCAGGACTGGTGGGGGGGTAGTATTCCAAGATGTTTGACACCAAACACGACATGTTTCGATGCAGCCATTCCAAAGTTAGCATTTTACCGCGAGGATATAATGCACTTAAAAGTATATGGTTTAACCGCATCCACAAACAGCACCAGAGAATGGACTCTGAGAGCTGCAGAGGGGCCCTGCTCAGGCAGAGGCATCCCCTCACATAGAAACCAAGCACCCTGCCCTCAGGATTGATAGGGCCTGCCTTAGGGGTGACTGATAGGTTCATATGTGTGTGCAGGAGAGATATAGGGGACCTATATCTCAGTGAGGAGTGCTAGCACCACCTCACCCAGGCTGCAGTAGCAGGCCTGTGGTGTCAGATTTAGTCTGCTTCCCAGGGGTGGCATAATACATGCTTCAGCCCCTGGTAGGCCTGTGAAGTACCTATGCCCTTGGTACATAAGGTACCATATACTAGGGACTCATAAGGTACCACAGTATCCAATCACTAGTGCACCTAGAGTGCACTCCAAGTCGTTTAGAGAGAACAGAGAGGCTGGGGCCCTGATTAGCAGGGGCCCAGCCAGACTATAGCCAGAAACCAGTGTAAACATCAGAAAAAAAGTGGGGGCAACATAAGAGGCAGATCCTACTCTCCTACACAACCCCCCCAAACGCAGGGACACTAAACTAACCTTGACCAGTTGAGTCTTCGTGTTCAAAGTGGAAATACCTTGAGAGTCCATCTGCATTAGCATGTTGGGTCCCAGGTCTATGTTCCACTGTATAGTCCATCCCCTGTAGGAAAATGGACCACCTCAAAAGTTTGGGGTTTTCTCCTTTCATTTGTTTAAGCCATAGGAGGGGCTTGTGGTCGGTCTGAACTATGAAGTGAGTACCAAACAAGTATGGCCTCAGCTTCTTCAGGGCCCATACCACAGCAAAGGCCTCCCTCTCTATAGCTGACCAACGTTTCTCTCTAGGGGTCAGCCTTCTGCTAATAAAAGCTACTGGCTGGTCTTGACCTTCATCATTCAGTTGAGACAGTACAGCTCCCACACCCAGCTCAGAAGCATCTGTTTGGACAATGAACTTTTTGGTGTAGTCTGGACTCTGTAAGATGGGGGCAGTGGACATGGCCTGCTTTAGGTCTTCAAATGCCTTCTGACAGCTAGCTGTCCACTGAACCTTTTTTGGCATTTTCTTTGAGGTCAGATCATTCAAGGGGGTCACTATAGATCCATATCCCTTGACAAACCTCCTATAGTACCCAGACAGGCCTAAGAAGGCTCTCACCTGTGTCTGGGTGGTTGGAGCAACCCATTCCATTATGGTTTGAATTTTGCTCTGTAAAGGCTGAACCTGGCCTCCACCTACAAGGTGGCCCAGGTACACAACCTGACTCTGCCCTATCTGGCACTTAGTGGCCTTGATAGTGAGGCCTGCTTTTGCAGGGCCTCCAAAACATTCCTGAGGTGGACCAGGTGATCCTGCCAGGAGGAACTAAAGACAGCAATATCATCTAGATAAGCTGAGCAATAAGTTTCCATCCCTGTCAGAACTTTATTCACCAACCTCTGGAAAGTGGCAGGTGCATTTTTCAATCCAAAGGGCATTCCCACAAAGTGGGTGTGCCCACCAGGGGTCGAAAATGCTGTTTTGGCTTTTGCATCATCAGCTAACCTGATCTGCCAGTAGCCAGCTGTCAGGTCAAACGTGCTTAGATACTTGGCTGAGGCCAAAGTATCAATCAGCTCATCTGCCCTTGGTATGGGATAGGCATCAGTCCTAGTGACTGCATTGAGGCCTCTGTAGTCTACACAAAACCTCATTTCTTTCTTACCACCCTGGGTATGAGGCTTGGGTACCAGGACTACTGGACTAGCCCAAGGGCTATCTGAAGACTCAATTACACCTAGCTCCAACATTTTCTGGACTTCAGTCCTAATACAGTCCCTGACATGGTCAGGTTGCCTGTAGATTTTATTCTTGACAGGCAGACTGTCTCCAGTGTCCACCTCGTGGGTGCACCAGGAAGTCTGACTAGGGGTCAGGCTAAACATATGTCGGTACTGTTGCAGAACTTGTCTGCACTCAGTTTGCTGATGGTCAGTTAGGCTGCTTGCCAACGCAACACCATCTACTGACCCATCATCGGGGTTCTGAGAGAGCAGGTCAGGGAGAGGGTCACTTTCCTCCTCCTGGTCCTCATCAGTTGCCATGAGCAAGCCCATGTCAGCCCTGTCAACATATGGCTTTAATCTGTTGACATGAAGCACCCTCAGGGGGCTCCTGGTAGTTCCAAGATTCACCAGGTAGGTGACTTCTCCCTTCTGTTCAACTATTGTATGGGGGCCACTCCACTTGTCCTGGAGGGCTGCTGGGGCCACAGGCTCCAACACCCACACTTTCTGCCCTGGCTGGTATACAGTCAGTACAGCCTTTTGGTCATGCCCAGCTTTTTGTAATTCTTGGCTGGCCTCCAGGTTTTTGGTTGCCTTTTTCATGTACTCTGCCATCCGGGAGCGGAGACCAAGTACATAGTCCATCACATCTTGTTTGGGGGCTTGAGAGGTAACTCCCAGCCCTCTTTTACCAAACACAGTGGACCTCTCACAGGATGCCCAAACAGAAGCTCAAATGGGCTGTAACCAACCCCCTTCTGTGGAACCTCTCTGTATGCAAACAACAGGCAAGGAAGAAGAAGGTCCCATTTCCGCCTAAGCTTCTCTGGGAGTCCTTTAATCATTCCTTTCAAGGTTTTGTTGAAGCATTCAACTAAACCATTGCATTGTGGGTGATAGGGGTGGTGAACTTGTAAGTTACACCACACTCCTTCCACTTTGCTTTTAGATATCCTGACATGAAGTTGGTACCTCTGTCAGAAATGACCTCCTTTGTAAAACCCACTCTGGAGAAGACACCAATGAGGGCTCTTGCCACCACAGGGGCTGTGGTGGTCCTCAGGGGAATTGCTTCTGGGTACCTGGTGGCATGATCCACTACCACCAGGATAAACCTGTGCCCAGATGCAGTTTGAGGGTCAAGGGGACCAACTATGTCAATCCCTACCCTTTCAAAGGGTACCCCCACCACCGGTAGTGGTATCAGGGGGGCCTTTGTTGTGCCACCTGCCTTACCACTGGCTTGGCATGTGACACAGGAGCGACAAAACTCCTTTGTGTCCTCTGACATATGTGGCCAATGAAAATGTGGAACAAGCCTGTCCCAGGTCTTGTTTTGGCCCACGTGTCCTGCTAAAGGGATGTCATGTGCTAGGGTCAAGAGGAACCCCCTAAACTTCTGAGGTATTACCAACCTCCTGGTGGCTCCAGGGGCTGGGTCTCTACCTTCAGAATATAGGAGCCCCTCATCCCAATAAACTTTATGGGACCCACTAGCACTCCCAGCAGCCTCAGCAGCAGCCTGCTGTCTGAGGGGTTCAAGAGAGGGGCAGCACTGTTGCTCCTTACTCAGATCTTCCCTAGAAGGGCCCCCTGCCCCCAAGAACTCAACCTGATCAGGCTCAAGTCCCTCTGGGGCAGTTCCTTCTTCAGGATCTGCTTCACCTCCCTCTGGGGGTGAATCTGTGATCTGAGACAGAGGGGAAGGCACTGCCTTTACACTACTGCTCCTCCTCTTGGGAAGCATCTGGTCCATTGTCCCAGGATCCAGAGCTGGTTCAGTGTCATGCATTTTTGCTTGTGACCTGGTCACAGCAAATACCTCTGCAGGGATGCCCAACATCTCAGCATGAGTCCATAACTCTACTTCAGACCAGGCTGAAGTCTCTAGATCATTGCCCAATAGACATTCGACAGGGAGGTCTGCACTGACTACAACCTTCTTGAGGCCAGTTACCCCTCCCCAGGAGAAATTCACAACTGCCAGACTATGGTTGGTCCTGACGTTGCTTGCATTGGTCACCTGGTACATTTCGCCCAGGATGATCTGTCCAGGGTCCACAAGATCCTCTGCCACCATGGTGACACTAGCACCTGTGTCCCTAAATGCCAAAGCCTGTTTGCCATTTATTACAGGCTGCTGTTTGTATTTGCCCAGATTACTGGGACTCACTAGGAAGGACATATTAAGGTCTCCCTCACAAATCAGCATTGCCTGAGTGGGCACTCTGACTAGGTCAGAGTCCACTTCAGAACCCAGGGTCAACCCTACTACACCCTTATTCTGAGTACCACCTCCACTAGTAGCTGAACTAGGGGGAACAGTTGCCTTAGGGTCCGGAGTGGTGGTGGTTTGGTCTTTGGACTTGTTACAGTCAGAAGTCCAGTGCCCTTTCTGTTTTCAGAATTTGCACCAGGGCTTCTTTTGGCCTTTTCCCTTGTTGGATTGTGACTCCCCACCAGATGCAGATTTTTGGGGCCCTTGTGAAGACTTCTGGTCTTTTGACTTATCCCCACCTTTCTCAGAGCCCTTAGGATCTTGCTTCTTGGTGTCACCCCCTTGGTTCTGGGGTTTCTGCCTCACCCTGGTTCTGACCCATTTGTCTGCCTTCTTTCCCAATTCTTGGGGAGAGGTCAGATCCGAGTCCACCAGGTACTGATGCAACAACTGGTTCTGGCAATTATTAAGGATCTGTTCTCTCATCATCAGATTATACAATCCCTTGAAATCAGTAACCCTACTGCCAACCAGCCAACCCTCCAGAGCCTTGGTTGCACAATCAACAAAGTCAGTCCAGTCCTGAGTCTGTGCCTTTTGGGTGTCTCTGAACTTCAACCTGTACTGTTCAGTGGCTAAGCCAAACCCATCTATCAGTGCACTCTTCAGGACTTCATAATCATCAGCATCCTCTTCTCTAACAGTGAGGAGCTTGTCTCTACCTTTATATGAAAAGGAGAGCCACAAGATTGCTGCCCACTGCTTTTGGGGGACCTGCTGTACTCTACAGGCCCTCTCCATAGCAGTTATCCACTTGTGGATATCATCCCCACTCTGGTAGGGAGGAACAACCTTGCTCAGGTTCCTATGGTCTGGAATAGATTCTCTGCCTCTACGGCATATTGGGAATGAACGTTGATGGAGCTTTGAATGGACTCTTGCATGATGATGATATACTGACATCCTCTATAAGGGCCAAACTTTGGGTGCTATTTGCTGCCAATGCGCGAAAGTCACTTTCACTTCCTAATGAATTAAGGGTTTTCAGTAATGGCACATCCCCAGCTACTAGTCCCCTAGTGGAACCGGTAACTGCCTGTTGGAAATTTGAGTCTCTGGTAGATTGTCGTTTGATGGTGTAGTATTTTGTAAGTTTGAGCTTCCTGATAAATTTAAAAACGTCAATCCTGGTTTCCCCATAATCAAAACTGCTCTCAGGACAGAAACTTAGCCCCAAAGACAATAGTTGTTTCTCGGCTTTATTGAGCTGCACATCAGTGAGATTGACGATGGTTTGATCTACATTGGTTAGCGCTTTTGCCACCTCTTGTTCTGCTGCCCTCTTCCTTTGGCTTTTGTTACACTTGCGTCTCTCTCTCCTTCTGATGTTTCTTTTGTGCTTGAGGCATTCTTTGCGTTGTTCCGTGGTCGCAGGGACTGTTTTCTCTGTTCGCGAATAAAATCCAATTCCTCGGCATAAGATAATACTCCAAGATCGACTCGAGAGCTGGCCCCATTACCTCCGCTTGATGCTGATTCCGAATCACTTAGGGCACTTAGGGCAGTGCTACTCTCAGACATTGAGGAACTTGGTTCTTGATTAGCCGAAATCATGGAACCATGCAGAAAACGTTCTTCTCTGACCACTTTCTGCTTTCTTAGTATATCAAATTTACGCGCGAAAGTAAAAACCTGTCCTAGTTCGTAATCTGATTTGTCATGCGCAAATTTGAACGCTTTCCTGTTTTTAATGACCTCTTCTTGTTTTTTAAGGCGCTCATTCATTTCCCGGATACTTTTTTCAATATAATCCTTGTTATTTGGATTTTCATGTTTGCTTATTTCATGCCTGTTATTTGTCTCAGCTTGTAATTCAGCGTTATACGATTCCCCCGTTTCCTTAGCTTCCTGTGCATGCAATTTACGGGACACGGGTGATTTATTATGAATTTTGCAAAATATTACATGGGAACCAACGTACAAATTAATCACTATGGACGTGGTCTCGTTATATACTAACATCCAGAATACAGTTGGCATGATGGCATGCGAATATTTCCTAAAAGAACGGAACATCCACTTTTCGAACCATAATGCGATGGTCATGGAAATGATCAAACTATGTTTGACACAAAATGTGTTTATGTTTGGAGATGAAGTGTATTTGCAGAAGGATGGTACTGCAATGGGTTTTTCTTTTAGCCCGAGTTATGCTTGTCTGACAATGGGTTGGTGGGAGCAGAAGGTGGCATGGAACCCAGAAAACGACCAATATGTGGAGAAAACGAGATCATGGATGAGATACATAGACAATCTCCTCATAATATGGGATGGGTCCATAGAAGAATTTGAGTCATATTTTAAAATCCTTAACAACACAAACACCAACCTACATTTCACATACACCATCAGTGAAAATAGTGTGGTCTTCCTGGATACAGAGATCTATATCATGGATAACAAAATACATACGACCTTACACCGCAAAGATACAGCAAGTAATGCGACGTTACATGTGGAAAGCTTCCACCAAGCCTCACTAATCAGAAATATTCCATATGGAGAACTGTTGAGAATACGGCGAATATGCTCTGACAACCATGAATGGCAAAAACACAGTAAACTATCAATGAACAGATTTAAGAAAAGAAAATACAACACAAGGACTCTGGCATTGTGTTTAGAAAGAACTGAGAAGAAGCAACGAACTGAAATTATACAGGAGAAACAAATGCTGGAGAAAGACAAAAAAGATGATTAAATTCGCTTGATTACAACCTACTCCACAGATTCCAAACAAATTGAAAACATTTTAAGAAAAAATTGGAACATTTTATGCCTGGACCCCACTATTGCAAAAATAGCAGGAAAGCACCCAAGAATCACATATAGAAGAGCCAAGAACCTGAAAGATGAACTGGTTCATAGTCATTTAGAAAGAAATAAACAAAACATGTGGCTCACAATCAAGGGATTCTATAAGTGCTCCACTTGTAAAGTATGTCAGATCGCACAAAACATCAAAGAAATCCCAATGGCAAATAAAAAAATGTGGAAAATAAATCAGTTAATAAATTGCAAAAGCCAATACGTAATTTATATAATAGAGTGCCCCTGCAAACTGAAATATGTGGGTAGCACTGTCTGCGAACTGAAGAAAAGCATACTGGAACACGTGAGGGCAACAATAAATAAAGATCGGAGTTATGCCGTTGCTGAACATATGGAGAAACATCATGAAGGGGATTGGAAAAGGCTAAAATTCTATGCTGTGGAGATGGTCAATCGCCATGTGAGAGGTGGCAATCGGGGAAAAACTTTGAGACAGAAAGAATCCCGCCACATTTTGTCTTTCAGAACTCTGGCCCCCTATGGGCTCAATAAGGATGAGGAGATGTACTCACACCTATAAATCTGACTGGAGGAATGCAATAATTTATACTGTAATGTAAATATAGACTATCATGTATATCTGTATAGATTGCATCCAATCACATCATAATGTACTATTTAAAGTGATGATCTAATTTCACTATTTTTCACACTTTTATATTTTTGTTTTGCACTCCTTTTTGCTTCACATACTACACTTAACACGGCCCCTTTTTAAAGGTTTTAAAGGTTTGAAAGTTGATTAGATTACATGTAGGAGAAATTGGCAAGATTAAAGCACTACGATAGACCAAGAATAGTAAGTATTGTAATCAGCAATGATCCCCATGAAATGTCTTTAAAGGATTTTCGGTCAACAATTTACAACCAATAGACAACAAGGCCCACTAGAAGGCAGGTATTCAAAAATCATGTACAAATAATGTCTAAATTCTTTTATCAAAAGGATGGTTATCATCAGGTTGTAACACTGCCCACTTGGGGGCGTGAGTTTCGTTTTAAGGTATAATACCAAAAGAACTAGGCATCGATAGTCCGAAAATTAGAATAAACATCATCATAAAATGAGGGTCAACAACTGTTAAAAATAGACCACACATAACTCGACATGGTCAATTGAAATGTAAAATATTTTCAAACACAAAAGTCACTGATTTATTACACTTTTTCATTTGCACTCTTTATTGCACATATAGATGTCACCACAAGTACCAGAATGCAAAGTGTTGTCTAAAAGGATGTGATGTAACATCATGTGATCAATGTATGTTTTTTAAAACATGAGTATTGCCGGAAACACTTTGTACCCTTGATCAAGGTCTGAGGACAGACCGAAACGCGTAGGATTTGTTGAGCTTGCTTAAAGAAACGTTGCTGCCTGAATAAATCAACAACGATTTCCACCCGTGAGTGCGAGTAGAATTCTTCCCTCGGGAAAATCTGTCTGATATATATATATATTCACTGAAAAAACCATAGGTTTCAGGGACGTTATAGTTACAAATTAGCATTTAAAAAACCTTTGAAATTCACTGAAAAAACCATAGGTTTTAGGGACAGTTATAGTTAGTTGGACATTGCACTCGTACAAAACCCGTGAAATTCCCCCGTTATAGTTAGTCCAGCTAACTATAACTCGCGCCCCGCAATGCACTGCTGATGACGTCACATATTACATCACTCATGACATGGTCAGTGACATCACTGATGACATCACTGATGACATCTCAAATGACATCACTGATGACATCACTGATGACATCATCCAGTGACTGTGTGTTTCTGTAAAGTTTAAATATTTTTAATATATATAGGAAAAGACGTATTGAAGAATGAGTGGGTGTGTAAGTGTCTGTATGGATGATTTAGTAGGTGCGTGACTGACTGTATAAGTGAGTGATTTAACGTATCTTACTGAATGCATGGGTTAGTGACTAAACTGGGTGAATGTCTGTATCCGTCTGTCTGTTGCTGTGTAAGTGGCTGCATGTGTTTGAGAATAGCTACATGAGTGTCTATATGAGTTATTGAATGCTTGTGTGAGTATCTGTATGGGTGCCTGAGTGTTTGTGTGGGAGGGATGTGTGCGACTCTGTGCATAGATGTGTGAGTGGGTGATTCACTGGGTGGATGGTTTCAAGAGTGCATCTGTGATAGACTGTATGGGTGGGTAAGTGTGTGTAAGAGTGTGTTAGTGAGTGAATGTATGTCCCAGTGGTACATGTGTGAGTAACTACATATGTGAAAGGCAGTATATATGTGTGTTGGAGTATATAAATAGCTATAAGCAAGAGTGACTGATTGTGATAGTGGCTGTATGGATGAGTGTGTGCTTGTATCAGTGATTGTATAAGAGCGTAAGAATGTGCTAGTATTTGTATGAGTAAGTGAGCTGGTGTGTGTATAACTGTATAGGTGAGTAAATGGTAGTGTGTTTAATTATTTGCATGACTGACTAGGTGTGTGAGTACCTCTATGGATGAGTGGCGGTGTTTGAGTGTCTATATAGGAGTATGAGTGCATATGATAGTCCTGTACTGAGTGACCGTAAATATGAGTGACTGTTCGGGTGAGTGAGTGGATGTGTGCGTAGACCTAAGAATCAGTGAGTGGGTATGTAGTTATTGGTGTTGGAGTGTCTATGGTTTTGCGAATGGCAGTCTGTACTTTAGAGTGGGTGTATCAAAGGTTATATTAGGGTGTGAGAAGATGCATGAAATTATCACATGGATGATGTCATCAGTGATGTCATCAGTGATGTCATTTGAGATGTCATCAGTGATGTCATCAGTGATGTCACTGACCATGTCATGAGTGATGTAATATGTGACGTCATCAGCAGTGCATTGCGGGGCGCGAGTTGTAGTTAGCTGGACTAACTATAACGAGGGAATTTCACGGGTTTTGTACGAGTGCAATGTCCAACTAACTATAACTGTCCCTAAAACCTATGGTTTTTTCAGTGAATTTCAAAGGTTTTTTAAATGCTAATTTGTAACTATAACGTCCCTGAAACCTATGGTTTTTTCAGTGAATTTCAAAGGTTTTTTAAATGCTAATTTGTAACTATAACATGTCTGAAACCTACGGTTTTTCAGTGAATTTCAAAGGTTTTGTAAATGACAATTTTTAAATGTATTAATTGTTATATAAATTTTTAAAATACTGATTTACTACATTTTTAGAAACAATTTTTTTTACATATTTTATTATTTAAATTACATTGTAATTACATTATACATTACATTACAAAAAATACTTTCTCTTAATGAATTACTTTAGTTTAAATACTTTGCAGATAGGCAATAGACTTTTAAGTACAGTAGTTACAGTTGTTGCAATGGGCAACACATTTTCAAACACAATGCAACATTCAGCTCAATGTGAATTTCTAGTTAAATGCAATTAGTTACTTTATGGATTACTTTTCTAACCACAGGACTGGATCCTAGATTCAGTCCTGGGACATCTCCTGTAAACAGTTGAGTAAAAGCGTTTTGGTTACAGTCGTGATTTTTAAGGAATATTATTGTATTTTAAAAGTTGACACTTTGAAACTTTTTCTCATAGAATCACCAATGTTATCCTATGGAAGGAAATTCACTTAGCAGGTAAAAACTGTTATCGTTACTTTTTCTTACTCAGTGTTGGATCCTGGATCCAGCACTGGTGCATCTCCTGTAAACAGTTGAAAGAATGCGTTTAAGTCATACTGTCGATTTTTAAGGAATATTTGTAGTTTGTGAAAATCAACACTTTGAAACTTTTTTGCTGAAAACCAGTCAATGTTAGCCTATGAAGGAAATTCAAGTTACCGGTAAGTACGGTTAAAATTACTTTTGAGGATCAGTACTGGGCTGAAACATGCAGCACTGAGGTCTCTCCTGATAACAGGTGAGTAAATCGGAATTCGTATTTCGGCTGATTTTAGAGGAATATTTTAAAGTTCCAAAACTCCACACTTAGAAGAATTTCCAAGTGAAACCAGTCAATGTTAGCCTATGGAAGGAAATTCAAGTTACTGGTAAGTACGGTTAAAATTACTTTTCAGGACCAGTACTGGGCTGAAAGATGCAGCACTGAGGTCTCTCCTGATAACAGGTGAGTAAATCAGAATTCGGATTTCGGCTGATTTTAGAGGAATATTTGTATGTTTCAAAAATCAACACTTAGAAGAATTTCCAAGTGAAACCAGTCAATGTTAGCCTATGAAGGAAATTCAAGTTACCGGTAAGTACGGTTAAAATTACTTTTCAGGATCAGTACTGGGCTGAAAGCTGCAGCACTGAGGTCTCTCCTGATAACAGGTGAGTAAATCGGAATTCGTATTTCGGCTGATTTTAGAGGAATATTTTAAAGTTCCAAAACTCCACACTTAGAAGAATTTCCAAGTGAAACCAGTCAATGTTAGCCTATGAAGGAAATTCAAGTTACCGGTAAGTACGGTTAAAATTACTTTTCAGGATCAGTACTGGGCTGAAAGATGCAGCACTGAGGTCTCTCCTGATAACAGGTGAGTAAATCGGAATTCGTATTTCGGCTGATTTTAGAGGAATATTTTAAAGTTCCAAAACTCCACACTTAGAAGAATTTCCAAGTGAAACCAGTCAATGTTAGCCTATGGAAGGAAATTCAAGTTACTGGTAAGTACGGTTAAAATTACTTTTCAGGACCAGTACTGGGCTGAAAGATACAGCACTGAGGTCTCTCCTTATAACAGGTGAGTAAATCGGAATTCCTATTTCGGCTGATTTTAGAGGAATATTTGCACAATGGTGAAGGGAGGGGGCGGGGCCTGAGGTGACATCTTTGCAAACGCGCCCCGTGGCGCGTTTTAAGTTGGGGAATTAAGTCCCCTTGAATCCTGAGGGTCCCTAGGGGCCAACTAGACCACCAGGAACCTCCAATATGCGCCAGGGGCTGCGTTGCAGAGACGTGTAGAGAGGCCACACCCCTTTTACACCTCTCTGCAACGCAGCTCTGTGGCGCATTCTGGATGTACCTGTTGGGCTAGTTGGCCCCCAGGGACCCTCAGGATTGAAGGGGATTTAATTCCCCATCTTAAAACGCGCCACGGGGCCTGTTTGCACACATGTCACCTGAAGCCCCGCCCCTCCCTTCACCACTGTGCAAACGCGCCCCGTGGTGCGTTTTAAGTTGGGGGATTAAGTCCCCTTGAATCCTGAGGGTCCCCGGAGTCCAACTAGCCCACCATATACCTCCAAAGCGCCACAGAGCTGCGTTGCAGAGAGGTGTAAAAGGGGCGTGGCCTCTGTACACCTCTCTGCAAGGCAGCCCCTGGCGCATACTGGAGGTACCTGGTGGGCTAGTTGGCCCCAGGGACCCCCAGTATTCAAGGGAATTCGTCCCCCTCTGCAAACGCGCCAGGGGCGCGTTTGCAGAGTGGTGAAGGAAGGGGCGGGGCCTGCGGGCCCGATAGTTTTTTTTTTTTTTCTCCCCTGAAGGGGGGCTGTGTGGCCCCCTTCCTTTTTCTTTTTTGGGCCCTGGGGACCCCATCCCCCAGGGCCTTACCCTCTTTTAAATTACCTTAAAAAAAAAAGCGGGAAGGGGGCCGCGTGGCCCCCTTCCCTGGGCCTGTATTGGCCCCGGGGACCCCATCCCCGGGGCATGGCCTCTATATTTATTTTTTTGAGGGGGCAGCATGGCCCCCTCCTCTGGCCATTTTAAGGCCCCGGGGACCCCATCTCCCGGGGCCGGCCTTTCCATTTTTTAATTTTTCTCTTTTTTGGGGAGGGGGCCGCGTGGCCCCCTCCCGAGCCACTACTTGCCCCGGGGACCCCATCCCCGGGGCTGGCCCTCTCCGTTGGGGACTGTGGGGGTCCCCAATCCCCCCACAGTCCCGCCGGCTCCCCACGTCCCTTGGGAGCCGGCATTGCTATTCCACATGGGGAGCAGCTGACATGCTGCTCCCCATGTGGAAAGCTATCGCTTTGGATATTGGAAGAGAGCAGGTTTCCCTGCTCTCTCTTCCAATATCCAAAGCAGCTTGCTATGGCAGGACGGGAGCCGCGAGGCTCCCGTCCTGCCATAGCAAACTACAGTGTCCCGGGGTAGGCACCCGGGACACTGCAGGAGCCGGCCCTGGGGGTGGTGGTCCCCAGGGCCATCAAGGGCTCCAGGAGGGGGGCCGCGCGGCCCCCTCCCATTCAGTACACAGCCCGGGGAGGTGGTGGTCCCCGGGGCTCTGGGGGTCCGTAACGGACCCCCATATTAAAATGTTTAGTGCCCCGGGAGGTGGTGGTCCCGGGCGTGTGGGGGCTGGAGCCCCCCACACAGGTTTAATAATTATTTAAAAAAGCCCCGGGGAGGTGGTGGTCCCCGGGGCTGCGGGAGGGCTCAGAGCCCTCCCGCACCATTTTTAAAAAGCCCCGGGGGTGGCGGTCCCCGGGGCTTGGGGGCCCTTTGAGGCCCCCACACATTAAATTATCCCCCACCATGCCCCCGGGACTTGGGCCACCCGGGGCCAATTAACATCAAAGCGCGGGAGACCGCGCTTGATTTTATTTTTGGCAGGATTCGCGCACCCTGAGCGCATCCTGCCGATTTTTAAAAATGTTTTTTTTTTTTTGCCCAGGGGGTCCTTGTGGGACCCCTGAGCAAACCTAGGGGGTCAGGGTGTTTCTACCCTGCCCCCTTTGTGCGCTTTGCGCACTTGTTTCTGTCCCTCGGTTCTACCGAGGGACAAAATGGCTGCCAACATTTCCTGAATCGGAATGTTGACAGCCAGCTGACAGCCAATTAACATGCAGCTCGTGATCGGGAGGGTACGCGGACCCTACTCGTCCCTATATATCACTAACTTTTTACTTTTCATTTTCTCAGCAACTACTGAACGGATTTACACCATTTAACAAAAGGGTTCTTTCTGAACCAAGAACTACCTCTTTGCCAAATTTGGTGTAATTCCGTTCAACAGTTCAGGCTGTAGCCGTGTCTAAAGTTTCCTATGGGAAAATGCATGGGGAAAACGCGTTTTGGGACCCCCCTTTTTCTCGGCCCCCGCTTGACGTATCCCCCGAGCGGACCGGAGCGCCCCACGAAGTTTGAAAATTTCGCGAAGATACGTCAACCGGCAAGAGAGTTATTTCAAATAGAATGTCGCGGATTTCCTATGGATAATAGGTTGTAACTATAACTATCTACTGGCGACCGCCAGTAGATAATATATATATATATATATATATGTTTGTATTAAAAACTATTAAACTGTATATCATACATTAACAATAAAACCTAAATTTGCCTTTGCCATAGAAGGACATAACTGATAAAAAAAAAATCGATCTAAAACTAAACTGCCCAATAAAATAAAAGTGTAAACAACTTTAACCAATTAAATCAGACAAATAAGTAAATGAACAATATAAAAGGCACACTCATTTAAACAACTAAATATTCAGGAAATGACAAACTCTGATTCTCTAACCAGACCATTAAGAAAGAAATATATACATCTCAGCAACTACGTAACCAAGGGCCCCATTACGATGGCGGTGGGACCGCCTCTGTCAGACCGTCTGTGGCGGTCTCACCGCCATCGGACCCTGCAGGACTGCCCATCACATTATGATGGCGGGCAGATGGAGGGCGGGCGGAGAGACCAACCGCCACGCATCCGACGGGCTCAAGGAGCCTGTCGGACCGTCAGAGGGACTGCAATGCCTACAACAGTGGCGGTGCCTGCTGAGGCACCGCAGTAGAGATTACAATGTCTGTTTCCACAGGCCCTTTCATGGCGTTTAACCCGCCATGAAAAGGCAAGTGGAAAGTGACTTGGGGTCCCATAGCGGGCCCACCTGGCCCTCCGATATGGGCCCTGGACCATGTGGCAGACACTGCATGGCGCCTGCCACATAGTGCAGGGATATGTGAGATGTGTTTATTTTTGTACTGCGGCGTGTGCTGCAGCCCACAGCACAAGCCGCAATAAAAAGTATACACATTTTGACTGCCTTGAAGGCGGTCGCGTTGTAATGTGGACAGCGGGACAGCCGACAACTAGTCGGGCAGTCCTGCTTACGACCGACTGGCATCATAATGGGGCCCCAAGTAAGTAAAACTAATATTTGAACCTGTAAACCTAAAATCAGAAATAACAATTAATAAAAAAATCTCAAACGTCTATATCTTGGCATAGACTTCCTAAAAGACAAAACTACGACTTGACAAAGTGATAAACTGCCAGAAACAAATGACTAGCACAAAGCAAAAAAAACAATATAAGAAAGTAAGCATACATAAAAAATTAGAAAACTGATAAACGCACCCAAATAGCGAGTAAAAAAAAACGAATGACCTCAACCTCTACAGACTACCAGCAAATCAACATTTAAAATTAAACTAACATTTTTTTTCATCCAATAGAAAATAAAGCACCCCCTTCACATTAGAACTCACCCAATGGAAAAGCTGAAAAACTTTGTTAAACATATAAACAGAACATACATGTAAGTATACAAATTAGAATTAGTATAAAATAATAAAAGTAAATTGAGGTAATAACAAACGTTCACACTTTAAAATATTGTATATATTTTTACCATTACACTACTTACAGATACTATGACAGAGGCAGCAAAGTACATAATTTCACAGAAAGGCAAGCAGTTACTACTTCACATAGGCTACACCTACACCCAAGAAAGTGCATCAACAGAAAATATAAATTGGAAATGTCCAGAATATTATTCAAATGCATGCTATGGAAAGCAACTACAATTTTTGTTGTTGTAATTCATGTAAGAGAGCACAATTACCCCCCCCCAAATGTGACAGAAATAGAAGTAAGGGAGATATTGCAGGATATAAGAGAGGCAAGTACCAGTTCCCAGGAACCTACAACCCAAATCCTTAAACATATACTGCCTATTGTCCCCGAACAAATCATAGGACAACTACTACCCATCCTGCCCCTAGAAGATATCAATACATACATACATACCTGAACATTTAACTATGACTTTATGAAGAACCTTTAATTTCAGATGACAACCTAAACATTGAGAAACAAAACCTAATATTTTTTACAGCAAATAACTTATTTAAACTTAGCCAATGTCAAATGTAGATGATGGATGGAACCTTCAAAATGTGTCCCAAACTATTCACTCAGATACAAATTAGGTCCCCTAATGGATTATTTCGAAGACACTTGGGTTGCCAGGCTGCATCACTCTGGACACAGACGCTAACCAAAATTCCAAATACCATGGTGGAATGTCTATGACAACACCGTGGCACAGGAAGTCAAAACAAACAATGCAGTGGAAGGATGGCACAATGCCTTCCAATCCACAGTAGGCAGAAACCAACCTACATTCTATAACCGTCAGGGGTTCACTACAATTAAAAACAACATAAACATTAGGATGTTTATCCAGATCTTGATGCATGCAATATAAGTAACAATATAGCCCACAGTTCCTACTTTATTTTAACATAGCCCCCAAGATCAACGTTTTCCCTCTAGTTGTATAATTATACACTACACAGTGCCCTAACAGGCTTCCTTCAAACTGCTTGCGCCCTACTCCATTTTGCTTCCACATCCCTTTTGCAGCCCTCTATAGCCAGTCCCATAGCACTCTATTCTAGACACCAAGCAGTTTGAAGGAAGCTTGCATGCATCAAGATCTGGATAAACATCCTAATGTTTATGTTGTTTTTAATTGTAGTTAACCCCTGACCAAGGGCATAAAATGCCCGAAATGCATTGGGAATAACATGTACTACAAAGGATGATTTACGTATGAATTCTTGCTTCAGAAAAAGGCCCGGAGTGGCATATCTGCTGCATTAGATGTAAAAATACGTTGTGTCTCTCATGTGACATGATTAACTGATATGAGCAAAGAGACAAAACAGTTGGAATACACGGAATAAAACTTTATTGAACATGGATACATTTGTGGAATCTTCTGTCATGAGACATTTATTCGCTGTGCGTCCGGTATAGGAGTGTTCCTTCGCTCCAGATTGTGAGGCACCATGAGGTGCCAGCATCATGTGGCAGGCACCATGAGGTGCCAGTCACACAATGCAGGGATGTTTCAAAACATCAATTTTTCAATGGAAGCTTGTGCTGCGGGATTTTTCCACCCACCAGACACACTTCTATTATGTAATGGATGTTTGCGAACGCCCCGTCGCATTGTAATAGTGTGGTCGGAACTGCCTACCTATGGTTGTGCGGTTCCTTTTCGCAACGGTGTTACGTCCGCTCACCATCATAATAAGGCCCTAAATGAGTGAAATGTACTATTCCCACTCCAATCAAACCAAAAGGGGGAAGAGTTGGACAATAAAGGGGTGACATTTACTATTCCCACTCCAATCTATCCATATTGGGGGAAGGTGTTGGACACTAAAGGGGTGACATTTAACATTCCCAATCCAGTCTAACCATATTGGGAGAAGGTGTTGGACACTAAACAAGTGACATTTACAATTCTCACTCTAATTTAACCACATTGGTGGTAAATGTTGGACACTAAGGGGGTTACATTTACTATTCCCACTCCAGTCTAAGGCTATTTGAAGACGATGTTAGATGCTAAAGAGCTACAATTTACCATATACACTTCAATCTAAAACATTTTAAAGCAGACTAATACAAATTAAACATTTTATATTCACAATCAATACGTCATACTCACACACAATTTCTTAACAATAAAATACAATAACATTTAATCTAAAAATACTCTACCGAAATCTGCAAACCTATAGATACATATTTAAACACAAAAATATATTTTTTAGTGCAAATAACAATTAATAAAAATATTACAATGACTACCATTCCTTATTTTATACCATAAAAAAGAAACAAAGTCATAATCCAAAATTAACAATAATTGAATTAAAAAATAATGGAAACCAATTTTTATTTACAAAAATACAAAATATAAATATAAAATACAATAATGATTGTATTATTTTCAGAAAAATTTAAATATTTTATATAACAATATTTTCTAGTAACTGTACTTTTGTACTTCTAGTCTTAAATATTTTTAATTCTTTTTTAAATAATATAATTTTTTTTATATATAAAAATCTGGTTTAAATGTACCACCATTATTGTATATTTTATTTAATATTAAATTAAAAAGTATTAAAAATATTAAAGTATCAACATAAATGTTAAACAATAGTATAATTGTGAAATTAAAAAATTATTTCCCAGAAGATGTTTAAAAGATGAAGCTTCTGTATAAAATATAAACTTATTATTTAAATTTTTCTTAATATTTTTAAAAAAATGTCATTATATAAATTATTTTAATAAATTTCTTTTCATGTAATACATACATGGTTACCTTAATACCTTAACATTTATGTTAATATTATATTAAAATATATTAAAAGCATTAAAGTAACAAAATAAATTTGAAAATTGTAAAAAATGTATCTGTATATCACTAAACTTATTACTATCAATTTTACTATAAAATGTTAAAAAAAATCAAATCTTCCCACCCATAATCCCCTAAAAGCACAATATCATGCTTCTAAAAAATAATAAAACCATTAATTATATACATTATTACAGTTAAAATGCAAATTTCAACAACTTCATAACTAAAAAATTATCTTACTAAAATATAAATAAATAAATTAACATATACAGTCAAACACACTACAATACATTACATACCAATTAACACTTACTAATGATATTACTTACAATGATATTTTCTACATCAATATTTTTACAACGATATTAAAAACAAAGCTAAAAATACTATTTTTACCTTCGATATTCTTGTTGATGATATTTCTGAAATCCTGATATTCTTGACACAATATTTTTCCATCAACATTTATTTTTTGCAATATTTTGTCCAAATACCATAAAGGGTGGATACTGTGGTTTATCTTTGGCAGTTTAGTCTGAAGACTATCTTATTCCATTTAGATGATGGAGTTATTCATTTTATAAATTTGTTTCTTAAAAGGTGCCAATAACTGCATACACCAGAACGCGGTAGATGGTTTGCAATTCAAATACAGTGTCACACAGTGATCAAACTTCATAAGCTAAATAGCTGAAAAAGTGATATCTTTTAAAAGGGCTTGATTTGGAGGAGGGGCTATGGAATTAACCCCCAAAATACACTCTATGTCTCATACTTGCTCATCAACAAACATCTTCTGATGTGCCCGTGTGCATTAAGTTTCTCTGTGCACTAAAGTGACAAAGATAAAGAGATAATGGAACATTGGTCATCCTACTTGGTTAAGAATGATTGGCTTGTCTAAAATAATTGTTGATCTCTTGACTAATGAGTTGCTTTTATAGAAGCTTTCCTCTGTAGTCAGTCATTAAACATATGTCTCTGACCTGTTATTTTTGTAATATAAAACTTCTCATGTCTTTGTATTTCATTTTTTTTTGTATGGAATCAACTATCACACTCTATAACTATTTATTTGTTCATAAGATAATATTATCATTGATGCCATTACCTTTGGCCACATTCACACAATTAAATAGAAATTGCAAGTGGGGTTACTCCTCTATGTCAAGTTTGAATTACTGCTTCAACGGTGGGGAAGCTGAGCCTTTGATTCACACCCTTGAACATTGTAACACCAGTAGAGGTAATCTCTTCATAAGCTTTATAACACCTTTGACAACAGTCTCGGTCATGCAAATATTTGATCCTCTTATGAATTTCAGAAATTATGAATTAGGGATCAACTTTATTTGATATTTTAGAACATTTCCTAGACCTGGCAAGCACAGTAGCTGTTTTCAGATTGTAATGGTTAACTTTAATGTTTTGATCTTGTGTTTGTAAATTCGACTATAATTTAAAAGCTTCTTAGACTAAATAAAAAATAGATGTCATTCCAGAACAAACATACATAGTTACAAATTGCTTCTTGCCCTTTTCTTGATTAAGGTTTATCAGGGCAATGACTCCTTAAAGGAAGAAGCAGACTTCAAGAGAGAAACACATCACTAAAAATACTGATGCAGTTCAGTAAATTGGTATGACACCAATGTTTTTTTCCAAGTGACAGAAAAATTAAGCATTGATAAAATCACTAAATTAGGGTCTTGTAAAGTGTAATCACGTAGAAGCACACACCATACAGGTGTGCAAGCACACTTGAAGCAGGCACACAAGCTAACACACCTAAAGATACCCATTTTCACAGAATCCAAGCAAACAACCTAGGTGTCATTTTTTTCTTTCATGTTTCAATGATTTTGATGGGAAAAAACATAAATGATTGAACTTTTAAGCCTTAATATGAGTCTGGCGGTCCATGGACCGACAGACTCGCGGTGGCGGTCTCCTGACTGTCCTATTATGACTAGGGCGGTTGGGCTGTGCTGGGACCACCGCATCTGCCACAACTGCCAGGGAACCGCCGTTCCCTGGCAGTTGCGCGGCGGACCTGAGGCCGCCATATGCTTGGCAAGCATATTATGAGTTTCCTCACTGCCACAATTTTCATGGCGGTTCGACTGCCATGAAAAGTGTGGTGGTGAGGAAACAAATGGGGCCTTACAGTGCCCACTTGTGCCTCACACCATGTGGGTGCACACAGGGTCACAACATGTGCCCCACTGTGTGCATGCACACCAATACCTGCACTGCATGGACTGGAGCAGTCCATGCCATGCAGGAAATGCCTTTGATGCTCCCATTGCGCTGCCTATTTCATAGGCACCACCCTGGGAATGCCAAAGAACCGCCCACCAGACAGGAGAAAACTCCTGATCTAGTGGGCGGTTTGCACATGGGCTTGGTGGTGCGGTAGTGGGCAGTCCCGCACTGCCAAACGTATTGTAAGGCCCTTAGAAAGCAAATGAAACCATTGCACCCTTTATAAAGTTAACTCAAGAAGGGCCAATCCAAAACTACTTTGACCCAGATAGGTTCACATATATATTTTTTGTCCACCACAGTGCATCCCCTTTTGGATATCAAATATCACTCACCCAAGAGAACCAACTGGGGAGAGAATTTAAATAGGCATCAGGAATAAACTAGTTTCACAGGTAACACAAAATACACCAACATACAATTATTTACAAGAGTAAACCTGCAACTCCATTCCTAGCCTTAAAAGAGCAAGGAAAACCTAATTTTCCAGTAATATAATCAGAAAGAATCACCCATCAGCCACTCCGATTGCCTCAATTTGCCCCTCAAAAGTATCAGGAAAGACACAGGGCCATATTTACGACACGGTTGTAGTCGCTCTTGCACCACGCAAGGTGGTGCAAAGACGACACAAACGATAAGTCATATTTTTGAAGCCTCAAAAAGCCACTTTGCGTGGCTTTGAATGGCTTAAAGAATATGGAGCAATGCAATGCAGCGCAAATCGCTGCGTTGTATTACTCTGCACAAGGGAGGTGTTAGAAATGGGGTTTCTGGTTGGCTAGGGTATACACCTAAGCCAGGCAGAACGCACCACTCCAGTCAGGGTAAGGGAGTTACACACCCAAGATAACCCCTGCTTACCCCCGTGGTAACTTGGCAGAGCAGTTAGGCATATTCCAGAGGCAATGTGTAAAGCATTTGCGCAACACACATGCACACCAGTGACACACTAGGCACACCACAAAAAGAGGCTTGACGCAAGGTTATATAAAAATATCCTTTGTATTATTCATAAAAACACATTAAACCACAATCACATAAATCACTGCGCCACTAGGCGCTTGTCATGACGTCACATAGATCATAAATTACTTGGTATATGTAAAGCACATTTAGACCACCACTCACATAACCCAACGGCCACTGTGCCACTAGGCACTTGTCATAAAATAAAAAAGCATGGATCCTAAATTGCTTTGCCATAAGGAAATTGTCATAAACATTAAGTGCACTAGCTAATTAGCTATGAGTTGCACATGTAATGCACACCATCACCAAAAACGACATCATCCTTGTGCTGCTCATGCCACTCCAATATACATTATTAAATCAGGTCGCTAGTTATAGGCAGAGCATAACTCACTAAGCATCATCATAAACATATAGGGTGCAGCTTCCCTGCACTCCTACAACACTAGAGATGGGAAGGCCATATACACATAAAGCACTGCTGGGCCTACATGCCAGCTCTGGGGAGGTGAGGAAGAACAACATGTACCTCAACCATAGGGCATACATCCAACAGAATTATCTGTCAGGACCCCTGCGCACTTAGGGGCTGATTACGATGGCGGAAGGATCGTCACCGCCAGCCCGGCGGTAGCGATCCTTCCGTCCATTGACTGCAATTTTCCCACCGCCAAATTACAATGGCGGTGGGAATCGCTTTGGACCGCAGCGGTAGCAAAGACTGTCTGCCACGGAACCGCCACAGGCCATCATTACGATTGCCTGGCGGAGCGGTCAGCATGCTTAAAATGGTGGCGGAGCCTAGCAGGCTCCATCCGCCGGACTACGATGCTGGCGGAAGCCAGCCTTTCAGTGGCGGGAAACCGCCATTGAAAGGCTGGCGGTGATTGTTTTTGGGGACCCGTTATGGGCCCCCTTGTGTTGGGGGAGATGTTTGTGCACTGGGGGTACCCATGGACCCCCTACATTTCAGTGCACTAAGTGGCAGGCACCGTGTGGTGCCTGCCATGTAGTGCAGTGAAATGCACAACATGCATTTTCAACATTGCGGCGGGTGCTGCTGTCAGCCGCAACCACCGCAATGTTAAAATGCAAGATGCATCTGCCACGGTGGCGGTCTCATCATAATTTGGGGTGCGGAACCACCGCATGTATTGCGGACGGTCCCGGTTACCACCACGATGGCGGATGGACTCCAGTCCGTCCGCCATCGTAATCAGCCTCTTAGTATGGTCACTACGGTATTCAGAGTGGTTTCCCTGACATCCACTCTCGGCCGACTCCTCTGTGGTGAAGTCACTGTGCCATGTTGTGCCCCCAGGTATGTGCAAGCAATGTAGGGGGGAGGGCACACATCCTTCCTCCCCCAATGGTGGGGAGACTTTGCTCAGTCACCCCGCCTGGGAAATGGCAGAGGCAGCTGCCCACAGATGCGTGGTGCAGCTGCCAACCTTACATGTAGCGGAATGCAACAAAAATTCCCCCAAAGTGTGCCACAAGAAAAAGGGGGTAGACACCAACAAGGTCGCTGCCCGCAAATGCACAGGGCAGCTGTGATCCCCTTCAGTCTCCCGTACCATCAGTTAGCGCGTCCAGAACCCTTTCCAGGACCTTTCCAGGACCTTCCCTGATCTCCGGGCTGGGACGAGCCTCCTCATTAGCTTCAGGGAGATCCCGCAAACCTTCGGCCCTTCGGGGCTGCACTGTGGGAGGTCCCCGAGGTACAGCCTCAGGATGGTCTTGAGCTTCCTTTGTTGCTCGTCGTACCAACAGGCCCCACCCACTTGTGCGGCAGCTTCAGGCACTTCTTGGTTGCCATGCAGCGGGGGCGGGGCGGTGAACAGTCTCACAGCCGTTCTTTGCAGACAATGCACTCCGGCTCAGTGCGCTCAGCTCAGACCACGAGCGGGCGGCAGCGGCTTCTGGACACACACTGACTTGGCCAGAGACACAGCTTTAGTACACAGTCCTTCAAGAAAAATAAAGCGCTTCCCACGCACTTGCCAAATGTACACACTGGTTCCTCACCATAAAACGCTCAACACATGCTAATAAAATGGGGGAAGAACACAGAGCACACCCTTCAACTTTGGGCAGAGAACAAAAGCGCTCTCAGGCACTTTTAGGGGAAGAGACCAATAAAGTGCTCTTCCAGGCTTTCTGGTTGCTAAAAAGTTGAAGAACAGTCCAGTCCTTCCCCTGCCCCAGGCAGGAGCAGCCACTGCAGGCCGTCCTACCCCACACACATCAGGGGCAGCGCTCCTCACACAGATTCTCTAGCTCTCCGCCCAGGCAGGTCCATTTTAGCTGTAGCACAGATCTTTCCTGAAGTCTTTTGTATTCCTGAGACTTCCAACAGGAGGCCAGCACACACAAGCACTTGGAGATTTCCTTCCCAAGCAGGATACCACAGCAGGGCAAAAAGAGTCAGTCCTTTTCCTCCACCATTGACAGAAGCAGCAACTGCAGGCCAAACCACCCATCCACACAGTATTTCACTATCAGGACATGCCACACGCATCAGTACATGTCCTACCTTTCACATACACTGCACTCTGCCGATGGGGGTACCTTGGGCCTACCTTACGGGTGCCTTGCATGTAAGGAAAGGGAAGGTTTGGGCCTGGCAAGTGGTTGCACTTGCCAAGACAACATGGCAGTTTACAACTGCGTGCGCAGACACTACAATGGTAGGTCTGATACACATTTACAGGGCTTTTCATGTAGGTGGCACAACCGGTGCTGCAAGCCCATTAGTAGCATTTGAGTTACAGGCCCTGGCACATACCGTGCATTTTACTACGGACTTACCAGTAAATCAAATATGCCAATCATGGATACAGACTGGTCTTAAGAGACATTGGCAAACATGAAACAAAGAGGAGACCAGGCAGGAGACTCAACCAAGATAACCTAACACAAGGTGAACGACAGGCCCTTACACTCCTATCCACAGACACATCCATCATCATTATACATGCAGACAAAGGGGGCAACATTGTGGTCATGGATAAACAGGACTATAATGGGGAGGTTTTAAGTCAACTAGGGGACAACACCTGCTATCAAGCCCTTTCTACTAACACCATTGGGCCACTCACCATTCTTATTAACAAGAATCTGAGGACATGGCACACAGAGGGGCTCCTCAGCGAAGATGAATACCTTTATCTTAAAGTGCAGAGACCCAGATTTCCGGTATTGTACACTCTACCCAAGGTACACAAGAACCTTCCCTTTCCTCCAGGGAGACCTATTGTGCCATGCATAGGGGGCCCATCAGAGAGACTAGCAGAATACGTGGATATGTTTCTACAGCCCATGGTACAAAATCTTCCTGCGTACATAAGGGATACCAAACATATCCTTAGTCTACTCACTGATCTCACTTGGCAGAATGACATCATCTTAGCCACACTTGATGTAGTCTCCTCTAAACCAACATCAATCCACATATGGGCTTACAGGCCATGGAGTGGCATTTGAGCAAGAAACCGGCAACGCAATGGCAACACACCAGAATGCTTCTATCCATGACAGAACTCATACTCAATAATAATTGCTTCATGTTTGAGGGCCACTGGTATAAGCAAACACGAGGGTGGCAATGGGCTCTAAATTTTCGCCCTCTTTGCCAACCTCTTCATGGGGTACTTTGAGGCCAAATGGATTTGGAGTGACAAGGGTAGCCCATTCAACCAACACATTGTATACTGGGGCCGGTTTATAGACGACTGTCTGCTACTCTGGTCAGGGACAGAGGTGGAACTACAAGAGTTCTATAAGTACCTACACACCAACACATTAGGAGTACAATTCACCCATCATCACAGCAGAATGCACATAGTCGTCTTGGACGTGGAGCTATACATCCAAGAGGGGTTGATACACAGCAAACTGTACCGCAAGCCCACGGCATGCAATACTGTTCTGCATGCCACCAGCGCACACCCCACACACCAAATCAAGGCCATCCCCTATGGAGAATTCACCAGAGCAAGGAGGAACTGTAGTGAGGAGAAAGAGTTTATCTCCTGCCTTCACTCCATGAAAACTAGGTTCAGAGCCAGAGGCTATCAGCGAACATCCCTAGATAGGGCTGAAAGATGCATCATGAAACTCCCACGAGCAGAGACACTAAAAGAGAAAGAGACCAGGAACCCATCGATACAACCCGTGAGACTTATCACCAACCATAATGAGATGGCAAACATACTCACAAAAAGCATGCATAAGCATTGGAACATTTTAAAAGAAGACAAGTCCCTAGACATATTCACATCTCATAGACCCCTTATCACATACAGGAGGGGCACTACGTTGAGAACCATCCTAAGTCCAACTGTCCCAAAAGTCACCAAGGAAAATGACTGGCTCACAAAACGTACACTGGGTTTTCATAAATGTGGCAGCTGCGGTGTTTGCAGATGGGCTACACATAATACTAAAGGGTTCCACGGCCCGGACGGGAGGGAATACCAAATCAAGCAAAATATCAACTGCATGACGCGTTATGTCGTATATATAATTGTGTGTAAATGCCAGAAACAATATGTGGGCAGTACTATTCGGATGCTTAAGGATCGCATCAGCGAACACTCACGGGCACTCAAGCAAGGGGATGTTAGATACCCCATGGCGACTCATGCCATGAGCTGTAAGGAACAAGGCCCCTATAAACAATTTACATTTTTTGGAATAGAACAAGTCCAACCTAACCAGAGGGGCGCGGATAGGGAACTCACACTACGTCGCGCAGAAGCTACTTGGATCATGCGTCTGAAAGCGGTTGAGCTCGGGCTCAACACAGACCATGAATTACAATTTTTCCTAGGGGACTGATACAAGCTAGCATAGCCAGAATACACCTACGCATGCAGAATATGAAAAGTGGGGCCTGTTTTGATGACTTTTTGCCCATCGCCCCACGTATAACCCCGGATAATTGTTTAGTAGTGCACTTGACTGACTTCTGAATCCTATACAATGTCATGTAATGTGATAATCTAGTTGAACACTGCGCCCATGAATATGAACGATCACCATCTCCTCCTGTGAATTAAGTATGTACATATTGCAACTGTGTGTCATTTGTAATTTGAATTTGAATTTGTAACTCGCACCAACAGGCGGTTTCCCCTGGTTTGAATTTGATAGTGTAACTTACACATAAAGTCGTTTTCCCCTGGCTCAATCAATAGAGAATATCCTCATGACCATGTTTTTGGAACTAAATTCAACCACGTGGCATACTTGCCGATTGCCAATATGCTAGATTGTATATTTTAAAAAACAAAAGAAGTTTTATCCTTACTCTATCCTCTCCATGTCTAGCTCTACTTTCCTGGCCAATCTACTCAGCCATATACACACACGCGCAACGGAGGGTTTTGCCGGTCACCGTTCAACTTTTCATTAGTATTCGCTCACGTTTTACTCACTTCCTGGTTCAGTCCGGGACTGCAGGTTGACGGTGCAGCTATTTTAGCTGTTTTTTATAAGTAGGCGGACCTGCGAGGTAACCATACTTCCGGTTATCGCCGCAGGTCCACGAACACAGCAGCGTACTCGCTGCCCGTCTGAAAACTTCATAGAGGTAAGGACTCACACCGAAATAATCCCGTACCTTTGTCACACGCTGACTTTATGCATGATAGCTGATGCCTGTTTTAATCTACAGGATCACGCTCCCTGGAATGAGCATTACCTGGCTCCTTCCATACGTGTTCGCTGCATATCTCCCCAAGTTATACCTTAGAGGTAAAATTTTGTTATTTCACAGTCTGCGTGGTTGCCGTTATATTTCACGCTCGCGCCCTTGCACAGCCCATCTTAGGTGGCACTTTATGCCTGTGCACTGTTATCTACGCTAACTTAGTTTGCCATTTATTTGAGGTCGAGGTACATACTCACCTCATTTCTGCCACATGACACACTTGCACGCTGGATGTATTGAAAGCCCTAACTGGATGTCACTTTACTCGAGTTTCTAAACTTACAATGCTAACGTTGACACCTTTTTACCGAAGGTCTCGGATATATTTGCTATTTGAGAGCAATTCTGGTTGTAACACTGAGCAGGCGCATGCCTCGTCCTCCATTTACCTAACCATGCAGCAATTTACACATTGTGGCATTCCTTTTATATTTTTTCTGCCATGCTTAGTTTGGTCTGTGTTACTTAACATCCCGGTGTTTTAAGTTAGCCCCTGTATGAGGTGTTAGGTATAAAGGTAATAGGCACCTCACCATACTTCCACGTTTAATATGCTGCCTCCTCTTTGTCCCTAGTTTCATTTACCTTATACGGCTCATCAAGTTAACGCCAAGTCTCTGGAGTTATTGCCCCAGGTGAGCCGGCACGGAATTACAACTGGCGGAGACGTGAGCCTCCCTCCTAGTTTCTGTATTTCCACGAGCATTCGTATGCGCAACAATCGACTCCATAACCTGGACCGATGACTTACCTGTTTTCCACACACTCTTGTATTTACAGATCGTTCATCACACAGCTTTCTTGTCCAATAGGTAAGAGTGTATATGCCTTACTTTAGCGAGCATGACCACGTCAAACGTCTCAGACACTCTCCATCTTTTCTCCCTTCTGTGTCCCCCTTTTTCCCTCCGCTCTCAGACAGCTTTTGTACTACTATCCACTCTAATAGATATTTCTCCTGCTATTCGAAGCAATTTTCTAAACTTAGCTAATACGCCACAAACCACTAATGTTAATATATAGTGATCACCATACAGTGTGGCCTACTGTCAGTGATAGAAGTGTTAGCTCACTGTGTACATTAGGACAATGTGTCAAACTTATCAGTCATGCGTTGGTTTTAATAGATGTTGCCCTGTAAATTGACTTCATTATATGTGTGCTCTCATAGAACTCTGTTGTTAGTATATATGGTCTTTTAGACACCCTCTCACCGCACTGGCTCTCACCCTACCTGTTGGACCATGTTGCCTTGCAGTGATGATCACCACGATAGAGGGAATGTCACCATGGGTGTTGTTGCACTAGAGTCACGTGTCGCCTAGTATTTGCATTTTTACTGTAATGTGTTACAGTGTCTGATATCTTGCCATTGTACATCCTTTAGCCCTGAAGAAGTCTTGGGTTTCCACCCTGACGAAACACGTGTTGGCTGGGCAATCGATCTACATTAAACACAGAGAACACGCAACATCTGGAGTGTTCCCATAGATTACTTGTTCGAATACTGTTGTGGTGTTTTTTCAAATATTTCATGAATTTCAGATACGCAGAATTTGCTCTGCAGACTACGATTACGTGTGCACAGGCCTCCTGTACAAATAATTTGAGTTACAGGCCCTGGCACACACCGTGCATTTTACTACGGACTTACCAGTAAATCAAATATGCCAATCATGGATAACCAATCATATCACAATTTATACAGAGAGCATATGCACTTTAGCACTGATCAGAAGTGGCAAAGTGCCCAGAATCCTAAAGCCAATGAAAAGAGGGTCAGAAAAATAGGAGGCAATGGCAAAATGTTTGGGGATAAACCTGTCAAAAGGGCCAGGTCTAACAGGAGGCATTCAATGGGCGTTGTATGGGTGTTCCCACTCAACTCTCATGGTTGTTGACACTGTTAAAAATTGGGTCTCTAGTTGGCAGAGGTTAGCACCCTGTCCAAGTAGGGACCACAATCCTAGACAGGATAAGCTAGATACACACTTTACATTAACCTGTGCTCACCCTCTTGTAGCTTGGCACAGAGCCGGTAGGCTTAACTTAAGAGGCAATGCGTAAAGTGTTTGTGCAACACCTCAGTAACACAGTGAAAACACCTAAAAAAAACTCCACACCAGTTTAGAAAAATAGCTTATATTTTTATGAACAAATCAAGACCAAAACAACAAAATCTCCAATTACTATAACTGGAGTTATGAATTTTTAAAGAATAGATGATAATGTACTGCTTAAAAGCTTAAAGCGCCAACTGGGGACTGGCTGCGCATGACCGAGGTTAATCCAAAAGTTCAGGCCGGCCGCAATGGAGTGCGGGTCCGATTCAGGGACCAGCCTTCACCCGCTGAAAAGTACCTGGGATGCGTTGTTGACGGAGTCGAGATGCGAGAAGCAAAGAGGTGATGCGTTGTCGTCGAGCCCAGCAAATTGGAGATGCATTTTCGTCAAGCTGCAGGATGTAGGTGATGCGTTGGGAACTGGAGGTGATGCGCCGCTCAGTCAGCGAGGCGAGGTCCACGGTCCACACAGCAGCAGCGGCGATGTGTCGGAGTCGAGGGAGATGAGTTGGTTCCGATCAGCGCAACATCGTCGATGAGTGGATTTTTAGCAGTTGTAGCACTTTATACCCACTTCCAAGGGGCCAGGACTATATTGGCACCACTTGGCAGGGCAAGACTTGCAGCAAGCAAAGTTCAGGTGCTGTTGTAGGTGGATGAGAAGTCTTTGACGTTCCTTAGACTTAGAACAGGCAGCAAGCCAACATGCCCTAGGAGTCACTCTGGGTTGAAGTGAGATGGGTCCAGTCCTTCCTCAGCAGGGCAGAAGTTAGCAAGCAGCAGGGCAGCACAGCAGAAAAGCAGTTCTTCCAGAGCAGCAGTCCAGCAGAGTGGCAGTCCTTGTAGCAGCACAGCAGTCCTTCTTCCTGGCAGAGTTTTTCACAGGTCTAGTAGTTTCTGATTTGGTGGGGTCAGAGACCCAGTACTTATACCCAGTTGTGCCTTTGAAGTAGAGGTGACTTCAATGAGGGGCTTTGAAGTGCACAGAGGTCCTCCCTCCCAGTTCTGGCTCAAGACTCACTACAGGGGGTATGCAGCCCTTTGTGCAGGGACAGGGCACAACCTATTCAGGTGTAAGTGTCAACTCCTTCCTGCCATCCTGCCCAGGATGGTCCATCAGGATGTGGATGGCCACTCACTCACATCTAAGCTCCTTCTGTGTGTGGTTATCTAGAAGGAATGCACAAAGTCCAGATGTCATCCACCCCAGACGTTTATGGGGGACAGGCTGCAGGCTCACAGGGCTAAGAGCAGAAAAATGGCATCTTTCTAAAATTGGCATTTTTAAAAGGGTAGTGATAAATTCAGCTTTGCCAGTAAAGAGTATTTATCGTTACCATTCAAGAGATATGAAACATAGCAGATCTACTTTATCTCAATCAGGAATTACAACTTATAAGTGTAATAAGGAATTCCCAATGTTAAACTATGAGAGGGGTAAGCCTCACAGCAGTGGAAAACTAATTTGAGTGTTTTTACTACCAGGACATGCAAAACTTAAAAGTATGTGTTCTACCTTTTGATTGCACAGCGCCCTGCCTTATGGGCTACTTAGGGCCTACCTAAGAGGTGACTCATATGTAATAAAAGAGGAGTTTAGTGCTTGGCAAGGGGTTTTAAATGCAAGTCGATATGTCAGGGTAAACTGCACACACAGGCTCTGCAGTAACACGCCTGAGACATGTAAAGAGCTACATGAGTAGGTGGTGCAATCAGTGCTGCAGGCCCACTTGTAGCATTTAATTTACAGGCCCTTGGCACATAGAGTGCACTTTACTAGGTACTTATAAGTAAATTAAATATGCCAATGTTGGATGTATCAATTAATGCGTGTTTAGAGGAGAGCACATGCACTTTAGCACTAAGCAAAGTGCTCAGAGTACTAAAGCCAAAAAAAGATGGTCAGAAAAAGAGGAGGAGAAAGGCAAAAGATTTGGGGTGACCTTTCAGAATGGTCCATTTTTCAACACCACTCAATAATTGAGTTCTCGGTCAATGAAAGTTAAAGGGTTTTATCACTAAAAAATAAAACAATATAGGGTAAATGCTATAAAGGCTCTTAGTAGCAGAGTTATTCAGAGTATGAAAAAACAGAAGCTATTTTAAGTCCCTAATGAGCAGCAAAATCAGTCAAAAGTCGGACAGCATCCCTAGTAGCATCAAGGAAAGTTCCAAATCTCTGGCTTAATCTGAAAAAACTAGGGTTCTTTAATACACCATTTTTGCATAGAATATGAGCAAACAGCACGATCATCATGGTGTGAGCAAAAGTATCACTTCATTAGCAAATCAGAATACAAGAATGATAAACCTCATTACTTTAGCATATAAGCACCATCCCATTTTGTTAATTTATTATTGAACACCCGCTATGCTAATGTCATCCATAGATGTTTGAACAAATATGAAACATATAACAATGAGACTTTCAGGGAATGAACTGACAAGTGATCACAGCGGAAAGACCTTGAGAAATGTTACCAGTAATAGGGAACAGAAAAAGTTAATTCGAAATCAGTGTAATTATAACAGTGGAAATAAACTACTACACTTCAGCTAGACTGTGCTCTATGGAGGTTGTGGGGAAATGTGTGTTGAGGGGTGGAACAGGAGTGAGTGACAGAGATGACATCCATCTTGTCTAAAATGACATTTTGCACATGAAATATGGCATAACTAAAACATGTTAATAAACATACTTCTACACATCATAGGAAAATCATTTTCATTGTAATCATGTTAATTCAGTATATATATGTAAACTAATATGTACAAACTCATATTAATCATCATTATTGATGCATAAAATTATAAATCTTAAAAATATTTCAACATCTTGCATCCAGAATGGAACCTAGGATGCATTTTGCTCTAAGATCTTAACTCTGAATGTGCCATAAGAGGAAAAACAGCAACCTTCATCTGCTCGTGCTCTGTTTCTGTGCTCTTGGGTTGGCATTTTTGCACCAAAATACTCATTATGCAAGCAGGCATAATGCAAAATTACCAAAAACTCTCCGATTACTCCGACCAAATTAAATTTCACCAAGGACTAATTAATAAGCCACACCTAAGTGCACCTTAATGCCCAATAGGGCAGGGTGCATGGTATTTAAAAGTAGGACATGCAAAACATGTCCTTATAGTCACACCTCCCTAAAAGCTATTTTTACTGACACAGGCATAGCTGTTCCGTAGAAGAGCATTGGGATACATTATTAAAGCTGATAAAGTTATCTCAGCATAAGAACCAGCTAAAAAATGTGTTCATGGACATTTTAAAATGTTTACTAAAAACACAATTAATTGGTAAAATTAGATTTGAAACAAATATTTTATAAAAGGTCATTTTAAAATGTCACAATTAACCTGACTAAAGCCTCTAGAAGTACATTTGCATCAGCTTCCAACTGTCACCCAGGAGCTGCAGAGCTTCTTGATGAGGTGTGAACTGGCTTCTAGAGCTAAGACAAAGGCCTTGGGTGTGGGGAAAGGCTATTCTTCAATTGACAGGATAGCCTGGGGGCTGTGCCAACCCCCTTGCATATCTTCAATGAATGCCTACTGTCACTGAAAGATGTAGGTCACACATGTGCCTGTCTCTCTTTTGTTTTCCTTCACAGCCATGGTCCAATTCCAGTGGTAGAGCAGCTGCCTCCAGAATTGTTTTTCAGCGATCACAGAAGAGGGGTGCTCAGTTCCTTAGCCACACCTCTTACTGGGCACTGGAGCTTAGAACATGGGAAGAAAGGTTCTGTTATCTTAGGTTTAGGTAAAGAGGGGAACTGTGGGATTGTTTGCAGTAGGGCACAAAGGAACTGCTCCAAAAGAGGACAAGGTTATAACTTTTTCCTATTGGTTAGGGTGGGGCCAGGAGTCATCCCACCCACAGGCTAGTCAGGTATAAATGTGGCACCCCTGGGCACCCTAATCAGAAAAACTACTGGACCTGTGGAAGACAGAAGAAGGACTGACCTTCTATTGAGACTTGTGAGGAGAAGCCTGAGGGCTGGACCTGCTCCCACTTATACCCAGGACTAAGATATGGAGTCCAAGGGTCAGCTGTAAGACTTCCTGTTAAGCTACCAGAACACAAAAGCTGCAGAGTCTAGCTGTCCAGATTCCACTGGACCTGCCCAGGGCCCTGCTGGTGGTTTTGTTGGAGTCCTGCCCCCAAATGCTGTTCCTGAGGTCCTGAAACCATTGGCTGGTGTCAGAGTGCACTCCTCTAGCCTTACCCTAAAAGTTGGAATTTAGAAAGTTTCTACAAATTTTTCCTGGAGAATGGTCTAGGAGCCAGAACCAACCGGCCAGCCGATCCAGTCAAGATGCTTGGCTGGTGGGTCTGACATCGCCGTAGCTCCCGCTAAGTTCTCTGTTCAACGCCACAATCCATCACCGTTGAGGCCACTTTGACTTCATCACGAAGCTCCCTTGATGCCGCAGTTGACAAGGACCCAATCAACGCCAAAGACCTCCAGGCTTTGGAAACTTGAACCTCTCCCACTGGAGCCTTTCCCACCTAAATTAGTAGGTATGATGAGGTTCCATCCTGATGCCAGAATCTGTCAGTGTCTCACCCTTTCTCTCTGTGTCGTCTCACCGTCAGTTTTCGCTAAAGGTTCTAGACTTGAGGAGGTAACTTTCCTACTGGGACAAACCTGGTCCTTGTATCAGACCCATGCTTCATCGTGGCCAGCATGAGAACTTAGAGTTGTCCTGACCAGTTGCCTACAGTTGGCACTTTGCACTTTTTGGCACTATTTTATTTAAAACCTTAAAAATTCATATCTCTGGTACCCCTTTTTGGATTTATATTGTTTTGTTGTCATTTTGTTCATTAAATTATCCTCAATTTTTATAAATTGGAGTGAGTTTTGTATTGTGTTTACAACTTTTTAACTGTTTTGGTTCTTCTAAATACTTTACACATTTTCTTATGATAAGCCTGTCTGCTCCGGACTATTGCTACTAGGGGTTGAGCACAGGTTTAAATTACTACAACTGTTACTGGACCGAACAAGAATAGTGTCGTTATTACTTGTGATGAATTACCATCCACCTCACTTAATAATCCACATTCTCACAACAGGAAAGGATTTTCAACCTAAGTTTCCCAGTGCTGGAATATTCTGTGAGCAGTGGCATAGAAAAGAAGCCATGAATTCGAATGCAAGGGAGGTAAATGGTAATTTAACAGTAAAAACAGCTGCAGTTGGGATCCTTTGGGACCCTCACAACCCTGCGCCCTGGTGCCAACTTGGCTCTGAGACAATCGGCTGTAGAACAGACCTCTATCAGGCAGAGAATGCTAAGTAGCATTCTCTGAAACTACTGATGCACTCATTAGGGGCTTTCCGACCGACATCTTTGGTTTGAATTACAACCGCCGTATTAGGATTACGGCGGTCGGAATTCAAACTGGCTGGTCAGTCCGGCTGGCTTCCGACGGGCTAATGGAGCTGTCGGCCGTCGGCCAGTCAGAAACCACAATAATCCCGTGCGGACGGCGTTACCGCTGTCGGGATTCTGATGTTGGCTTTCCATAGGCTTTCCATGTTGGGCTTTCCGACATGGAAAGCCTGTCGGAAAGTGGCTTAGGGGGCCCCTAGCAGGGCCCCCTTTTCTCTGCAGCCTCCAGTTGGGTCAGAGGTGCCCCCTCTGTAAATCCCTACACCGTGTGGCACGCACCATGAGGTGCCTGCCACATGGTGCAGGTATATACACAAACTCCCTATTCTCTATGAGCGCTTGTGCTGCGGGCGGTTTCCGCCCACCGCACAAGCTCCAATAGAAATATGGGAGTTTGCGACCGCAGCATGTGCGGTCACATTGAACTAGGGTGTTCCGAACCGCCGACCTATGTTTGGTCGGTTCCCACACCAAGACGATGTTGGTCGGAGGCAACTCTGACCAACATCGTAATAGGGGCCATAGTGCTCACGTCGGAAGAACATTGCATCTAGCTATATTCTTTTGACATGCAAGAGATTTCCATAGATATTGCTAGATCGCAATTCTCTCACTCATGATGTCTCCATGAGGAGGTTCCATGACACCCTTCTGCGAGTATAGTATGAGATAAGGTTAAGGGCCTTATTAAAACTACACCAGTCCACTAGACTTCCATAGCCATGGTGGCAGTCCAGGCACCGCCGCCCATTACAACTTGGGCGGTCGGATCACATTGGCACCACCTCAACTACTAGCGATCAGAGATCCCGGGTGGTGTTGTGGCAGTCTTGAGGCCGCAATATGCTTGGTGGGGCACTGGGACCTCGCCAAGTATATTACGAGTTTCCTCACCTCCACACTTTTCATGGCAGTGCAACAGCCATGAAAAGTGTGGCGGTGAGGAAATTTGTGCCTCTGCGCCTTAGGGTGCACGCAGGGGGGCACATGTTCTGCCCCCCTGCCTTCATGCACCCCCAGTTCTTGCAGGGCATGTACTTGACACTCCCATTGCAGTGCCTTTTTCAAAGGCACTGCCATGGGACCGCTAAATAACTTCCCGCCAGAGACTTTAAAAGTCATACTCTGGCGTTTTTTTTGTATGGCTTTGGCGGTCTCGGAATGGGCGTTGGTGTGGCGGCCTCGCTCCGAGACTGCCAAAGTCATAATAACGCCCTAAGCCCCTTAGCAGAAAAATGGGACTTGTTGTGCCATGCTGGTTCCAGTGCCAGTGCCTGCCATCCTATGAATTTGTGGACACATTCACTGCTATTATTTGCTTTTGAATATTATACTGTGGTAGGTGTCTGCATATAAACGTGGGTCACATAGCTCATTGCCATACAAGGGGAACATTGTCAAGAGAGACACAGATGCTTTTCCACATCACTGTAGGTCTTGTGATAGGGAACCATTGGCTTGGGCTGGTTGCCTTGATTAGAGAAACAATTGAAATGTCATTTTATCCATTGTAGTTCCAGATACATGGTGGCCTGATATCATAGCTAAATACTAACAGTAAATTCCCATTCTACATTTTCAACTTGTGAATCACTGGGTGTAGTTTGTGCCACAGCTCCCATGGGCACTTCCAACGATTGGAAATCATAACCACAAATGGGAAGTCCATAATTATGTGCCTGTGAAATCTTGTAAACCAGGAAATTAACTTTGTGTGCTAACCCATCTCCAGCCCTGTATTTACAAGGTCTAGGAAGACAGTTTAAGTAATAAACTGATCTCCCAGAACTATGTTCATTGTCACAGGCTCTTGGGATCCACGTTAATTTAGAACTTGATACTGGGACCAAGAATCCCCTCGTGCAGTGCTGGTGAAACTTCAGTAAAATTTGGAGCACTTATGGTGAACTTACAGATAATCAAGTCTATTGGGGGCAAATCAGTGAAGCCAGGGAGGTGCAATGCTTTTGACATGCACAGAACCTTTGCCTACAATGATTACATATATACATATTTTCATGTTCTCCTGGCATTTAATGCCAACTATACCTCACACCTAACTCATTTCACAGAGACTGTGTATTATTACAGTATTGGAAGAGAGGTACTGAAGGTTCTACTTGGGGGCCAGAGGGTGCCTTTCTGTTGACAGAATTGCCTCTCATTAGACTGGACTCTTCTCGAGCTCATTGCTGTTGGTGATGCTCAGTGGTTACTCATCACTTCTGTCATTTTCCATTGTGCCTAACATATGACTACAGCAGAGGATCTGGGACTGCCTATTATTTAATGAGGAAGGACCCCTGTATACACACAGATTCACACTTTCTTTTGAACTCTCACTTTCATGTGCATTGTGATATTTTACAACCCATTTGACAACTGTCCACTTCTAACGCTTTGCTAGGCAAGGGGCAAATGGTAGCATACCACCACGAAAGCATGAATGTGAATATTGTATTTCAGTATGTCACTCCGTTTACCATAACAGGCTGCATTTTATCATTAAAATATTAATGAAATGCTTTTCACATTTCAGCTTCTAATCTGGCAACTTTATTCCAATCATATATTTATTATTTTTCTCTGCCAAAAATGTTCCACGCGCTTATTTATTTATGGTTTGCATTTTGTTTGAGATAAATGTTTTCAATAGTGTTTGCACAGTGTGAGGATGGTTATGAGCACTGTGATAATGAAAGTGTATGTGAAGAATACTAAGGGGGATATTCTCAAGGACTTATCTCCGATTCATCGGCACTTTAGCGCCGCAAAAGTGGCGATAGATTTATCTCCCTATTCCCAAGCTGGTGCAAACTGCCGATATCGCCAGTTTCCCAGCGATATCTGCCGCAAAAAACATCGCCACGGATGAGAGCGACAACTAACGCTAATGATATGCAGAGTAGGCGTACCCGTGCAAAAACACCCAAAAACACCACTTCGCGAAATTCTCAACGACCAGCCCGATCTGCAATGCGACCCAAAAACAGGCGATAAGGCATGTTAGCAGCAGGGATTTAACACCTGCCTTTTACTGGTGTAAAGCCGGACGACAACCTGCAGCATGAAAGGAAGCCCAGCCCAGAGCCCCATCTGAAGACCAACACATGTCATGGAGCTACTGACCATGCAGCTCCGAGACCCAAGAGGGCCACAACACCCACCGCCACCACCCCCAGGCCCCCCCACCCCCCGGACTACCACCGAGGCAGCGCAGAACAAGACAGCTGACCTTCCCAAAACGGCATGGCCCCACAGCCACACAATTGCAGAATGTGGGGAGAGGTGGGAACCAAGTATGTGTGAAGGAGGCAAGTCACCCATGAATAAGAATGTACACAATGCCAAGTGTGGCGGTGATGTGCCGGACAGACTACAGTATGCAGAACACAGACATGTCCATGTGGACATATACTGCTGGTGTTTGTAGTGTTGTGGAAAGTGGACGCAACCATGTTACCTCAGGCAGTGGGGAAGACCCCGGTCATGTATCTGTGTCGTCCCCCCCTGTAAGCGTAAGCGGAGTGGGCTGGGCCGGCGTATGCCAGGCCAGCGTAGGAGTGTGAATAAATAGGCCGGGGCTCTGGGCGTGGTTCACTTCCCGGATGGCCAACGCGTCTGCCAGGGAGGCGCCCCTCACCCTGCCACGAGTCCGCTGCCATTACTGCCAGCCTCCTCAGCCGATAGCTGGCGACCGCGACACAGGCCCCCAGCGTACCCAGCGGCACAGCACCGTGGAGTTATGTGTGTGCTGACTACTGTCTGCGGCCTACACTGCGGTCAGCAGGGCTCTCAAATCAAATCCAATCCTGACCTGCGAGGACACGCCATCATCTCTGGCTGCACACTCGCTGAACGCTACAGGTGCCACCAACTCAGTGCACCACAAGTCATCATCACGTGGCTATGGGCCCTTTCTGACCACTGCCTCCGGCCTACACTGCGGTCAGCAGGGCTATCAAATCCAATCCTGACCTGCGAGGACACGCCATCATCTCTGGCTGCACACCCGCTGAGCGCTACAGGTGCCACCAACTCAGTGCACCACAAGTCATCATCACGTGGCTGTGGGCCCTTTCTGACTGCTGCCTCCAGCCTACACTGCGGTCAGCAGGGCTCACAATTCAAATTGAGACTTGATTTATTATTGGCGCAGTCCAGTAGGCAACAGACATTGCTATCAGTGCGGCCCGCCCGGACGATGCATCATCGCAGGCTGCGCAACCGCTGAGCGCTTCAGGTGCCACCAACTCAGTGCACCAAAAGTCATGGACCCTTTATGATTGAATCTGTGTGTGTAATACGAAGATCACTGTTCTAGTTGTTGCCAGCACCAACCACTCCCTGAGTGCTGGCTTACACTCACACCACACCCATCCAGCACAGGTGTCACTGGACATGTGACCCTGGCAATAAAAAGTGGCTGGGCGCACGTGCCCGCAGCCAGTTCCACTATCTATCTGTGTCCTTGTGGTCATTATGTATGCATGATGGGCCAGGGACCTACCACCTTACCTTGTGCTGTGGACTGCGGACGCAACCATGTCAGCTCAGGCAGTGTCTAAGACCTTGGACACGTAGCTCTGTCGTCGTCCCCTGTAAGCGTAAGTGGAGTGGGCTGGGCCAGCCTACGCCAAGCCAGCATAGGTGTGTGAAGGATTTGCCCGGGCCTCTGGGCGTGGTTCAGTTCTGGCCTGGAAAAGGAAGTAACTAATGAGTGTGTCACTGTTGTAGTGTCTGCGCCACCCAGCCCGCAATCGACAATGTTGCAATGAAGCATGCACCCGGAGGGCGGGCTCGCACAAACAGAGAAATGAAGGAGAGCAAGACTGCTGGGGGTCTTGGCTCATACATGCCAAGTGTTGTGTGTATCTGAATTGCCGCAGCATGAGCCAAATGCCTAGCCTTAATCGCAGCGCGAGTTCAGCCAGGCATGAACTCTACATCTGTGTCCGTCCTATCCTTCCCACAGGCCTACACTCACGTGGCCGCCCACCTTCAACGGCCAACATCACAGTGTCGTTGTCAGGCTTGTGGACATGCGCTGACAGGCATGACAATGGTGTGCCGTAGGAGTGCAAGTGATGCAACCGCGCAGCGCACACAAGTGAATAGGCTCTGGGGGAGGGAGGAGCAGCTGTGAGGCAATGTAACACACAGTGATGCCGCTCATTTGCCACATGCAAGTCATGTCAAACATGAATCCCAAAGCCGCACACATCCCACCCCACCCCCAACAAGCCACTTCACATTTCCTGAATGCAAGCAGATGAGAAACTAGCATTAGGGATGAAAGCTCCTTTGTCTGAACTATCAGGCAGAAGCACATCTGCACCTCCAACCTCGGAATTGCATGTGCCCGGCACCCCCTGACAGATACTATAGCAGCTGATGATGACTCCCACACTACGCACAGCCCTATGAAAGACCAACGTATACACACCCCACACACAGAAGTCCTTGCTCGAAGTTATCTTGCATGGAATGGCCTTCACACTTACTCAAGTGAATAGGCCACACCATCCCAGGCGTACAACCGTTGCACACTAAAAGAACTCATTGATCCGAGCTGTGGCATTTCATCCACAGAACTGGTGCAGGTCAGAACAGTGCTGCTTCAACCAGAGCCACCAACGCAATGGCAGAACATCCCGGACACATGCACAACCCCTGTCAGGTGGAACTGTACCGTGCACGTATGCTGCGTTTACTGGGGGCACTGCCATTGGCAGTGCTGCGGATCAGTTACCGGCTAAGCTTCCGCCTTGCCAACGTCACCTGCGTTCAGCCTGTGTTGCATTGTCGATCGTGCATATTCGAGTGGTCCATGGATGTCTGCCTATCCAACAGAACGGTGGCTGAACTGGATTTTGACATTTGTGTGCGCCCCCAGTTGGCCCACGACCAGGAGTGTCACCGTGATACCCGTTTATGGGATGCCTTGATACTTGGCATACATGCTGGCAGCTGGACCTGGGAGATTGCACAACTCCTCGTGTGCAGTGACCACATTGAACCGCTCCCCTATTGGGTTGTAGTGCTAATTGGTGAAAGGGGATGGACGCAGCACATCTGTCCGGACCTGCTAATGTATTGCCTCGCCATCCTGTTTGATGAAGTCGACAACGAGCTCATGTTGGAAATGATAGCCTACGAAGCTGCAATTGCTTTCATGGACGAGTAACTACGTAGCTGCAGCCACAACAGATTGGAACCCATTGCACATGTCCCAACACCTTGTTGCATCTTGGAGATCTGGTCACATGTCCAACGACAACAGTGGACATGGCTGCATTCGCCTGGACTCCGAATACATGAGCGGACAACAACGCGGGTTAACACACACCTGTGAAAGGTGAGGCACTCCCCCGGAGTGGACAGCGGCGCTTGGCAACGTTCCTCATCCTGACATACTGCTGCATTGGTCTGCATGTTGTGGCACTTATCTTGCCCGTACTGACACGCATATGCTAATAAAGACTACGCACCTTCACTTGCATTCAACTGTGATGAGTGTTGATTTGAATTACAATGTGTGTCTCACTGCCTATCTGGGTCACGGCCATACATGCGCATTGATAGCATTACCCAGGGAGTACCTTTTTGTGGAATCACTGTCCCTACATTCATCCATACTTTCATACTTTATTGCTCATAGCCATGACACATCTGTGTGAATTAGAATGTTTTATTCGCATTCAGTGGAGTGTTGAAGCTGGAGCAGTACAGGGCCATGTGAACCCCACTTTACATTGTTGCCCCATGGAGGGCCAGCCAGAGTCCTTTAGGGATTGACAAGTTCATCGGAAGAGGGAGACTTCAGTCCGCAGTGTGATTGCTGTGTCATTGGTAACCAATCAAAATATGGCAGTCCATGTCGAGGTCCAAGGTGAGTGTCGCTGAGTGTATAGGGGGACAATGGAAGGTGTTATTCCAGGGCATGATGCAGAGGGCAGAACCAAGCTGAAACAGGCCATATGGCGGAGATGAATGCTACCACTTCATTCTTACCACAGGGCCAGATTCATCATCATCTTCGTCCTCTGATGTGTCAGGTGCTTCACATGTGGGTGGTGGTGTATAGTCTGCATCACTGTGTGGCACTGACACATCAGGGGCCGGAAGTGGAATGTCTGCCGCACTGTGTGGCACTGACACTTCAGGGGGTGGAGATGTGGATGGAGTAGTAGCAGCAGCATTTATCCGCGCAAGGCCTTGTGGCGGCAATGCCATGACGAGGATCTGCAGGGCATGGAAGTTCACAGCTACATCTCGCTGGTGTGCAGCCGTGGCAAACATTCTTTCCGCCTGCATCCGCTCCATGATCCTCCGCATGTTTCCCAACTCCCGGCTGTCATCGCTGGAGCCACTCTGACTAGACAGTTGTTCTTGGCTCAGAGTCATGACTCCACCGATGTCAGCTATGGATTGTTGGAGAGCATGGAGCGGACAGTGGGTGTCCGTTAGGGACTGTAACTGGTCCCTGATGGGACGTAGACACCCACGTATGGCATCTAGTTTGGCTGCCATGAGGTCGAACCCCACCCGCAGCTGATCAGCCATCTTCTCCTGGCACGCTAACACATGGCGTTGTAATGCCATGTGTTGGTCGTGGGGGTCCTGGGAGACAGCCTTGGTGGTGGGTGCTTCCTGCTGTGTGGTCTGTGCAGGGGGTGGGGTCTCCTCAATGCAGCTGGGCTGCACTGCTCCTGGAGGTGGGGTGCCGAAGCTGTCCATGGGCTGTTGGAGGGCGTCGGTGTTGATGTTGGGGAGGTCCTCTTCATCATCAGTGTTGAGTTGTTGTGTCTGCTCTGCAGGAGGTGTTGATTCTCCCTCTGCAATGTGAAGGGGAGATGCAGATTGACATTGTGTTCACATGTATGTTGACGCATTGGACAAGTTTACTTACAGACTGCATGACAATGTACATTGTGACTGTTTGTGAGGAGATGCCTATGTGATGCGGGACAGTTGACATTTTGCCACCATCACGGATGTGAGGTTGTATTTGTCCATTATCATCTCACAGTTTCCTGCTATGCCAAATGCGAATGGCCATTTTCTACACACAAGCGGCGGCAGTTGTATCCTCTGTTCTGTTGTGAAAGTGTTGCAGTTTGTACCACATTGTTGTCAATGTTGAGGTGCTCTGATTCTTATGTGTTTGTGCTGCATTGTGGGTGTGTTGCCCCTTCAGCTCTGATTTTGCTGGCCCTTATCCCTTTCAGGCGGTGTGCCTTTCACTTCTGTGCTTATACAGTGCTGAGATGTTGCAGACTTGGGTAACTTGGGCTCTTGGTCGGAGTTGTGACTCTTGGGCATGGTTTGTCCGCAGATGTGCTATACTTAATTGTGCATGTGTGCCATTGTGCCCATCTCCCTCCGTCCCCCCAGTCCCTGGTGGCTACTCACCCTGTTGCTGTTGGGTCAGGTCATGTTGTGCAGTGTCCAGTCCCCCAACTCCTGCCACCGTCTCCCCAATGATGACTCGGGTCACAATTTCCTCCATCTCATCCAGCTCCTGGTGTGTCGCTGGACTCCCACCTCCAGTCTGCATTGCTGCTTTCAGGTTTGCTGCGAGTTTCAGCTTGGTTTTGCGCTTCACATCATTCCAGCGCCTCTTGAGCACTTCATTGTCTTCCTCAGCACTCCGACTGCATTCACCTTGTCCAGGATGGACTGCCATATTGTATTTTTAGTTGCCAATGACACAGTGGAGGTGACGAACAGTTGTTGATGGTGTTCTTCCACCTCCGTTATCAGGATCCTGTTTTCCTGCGGACTGAACCGCGTCTTCCTCTTCTTCTTCTCCTTGCCCTTCCCTGACCCCAAGGTCCCAGGCTGGTCCTCCGTGGGGCTTGTGGGGTTCGGGTTGTCCTCTGTACTTGCTCCGGCTACCTCCATTGTGCTTCGCAGTTGTTATGTTTTTTTATTTTTTTTTATTTGCAGCTTTTATGGTGATTTTTCCCGCCTGACGTGGGGATTGCAAGCCTGGCGCTGCTTGTCGCCGATTTTTCTAGCGCGGTTGGGCCCATCGCAACTTTTTTCACGTTCAGGTTTCCTTTTTTATCGCCGTCGCGGTAGTTGTATTGCGGACATTTGACGCTTTATCGGGAAACTATCGCATGTTACCGCCGTGTTGAGAATGAGACGTTAACACCGAGTTATTTTCCCGCGATGGACGGCGATATAGAAATTGCGTTAACCTATTTTGGCGATGATTATCGCAAGTTCTTGAGAATATGCCCTATAATGTAATGGTGCTTCAGTGTTAAAAGGGAAAAAATTATTGAAATAGAATATGGAAAGAAAAAGACAACATGATATGAAGCAAGTAGATGCATCACCGATCATGTCCTAGCTTTCTGTTTTGAGTAAAGTGTCTGTGAAGTGATGTGGCAGTGACGACAAATAAGCCAAGCAAGCAATCAGAATCTAAAGGTTTTGACACTACTTTTTCTTGGCCTTCTGGCAAAATTATCTTCATGGGGATTATCATGTGAGCAACAGCTGACTGCATGGTATCCACAATCCATTTGGTAGCTGACTTAACTTTTTCAATTAACAAGCAAGTTCCTTTCATTGTCAAGAAAATCTAGTTTTCCACCTGCTTTAGTCTAGCATTAGACATCCTAACTGCTACGTGGCTCTTAAAAGTCTTGAATTTACTTCTACAATCTTTAACAAAATGTTCTGCCCTTACACAATGCAAACATAATCTATTTACATGTATTATGTTTCTCTCTTCTTTAGATAAGGCCCGCCTCTACCTTCGAACTTCATTGGCTTAGAAATTTGCTCAGTTCTGTATTCTTCTGCCTTAGTGCATACTACTACAACCTTTGTCTCTTCTAAGTTTCAAAAAAAAAGTTTATTGAATGCATATAGAAAAAGCAACAAAGCATCATGAATTACAACATCAAAATTACACTGCGAAGGGTATCAATAGTAGCAAATAGGCAGGTAATCACAAGAAAAATGAAATTTATGGAAGGAATAAAAAACAGGCTCAAAAGTTAATAAGTATACAGCTAGAACGAGTATAAATAAAACAAAAACAAAAAAAAGGTAATAGTAATCACAAACTTTTGTCTCTTCTGAATGATGTTCAGATAAGCGATGGCTCAATTGCATTACTAATTCTATGAGAGCATCACAATAAGTAAAAAGAATAACCACCTGTGCTCACCATCTTGTAACTCACTTCAAAGGCCTTGATAAATTAAAGATGCCATTTTTGTGTCTGACAAGCTAGTTTCAACAACCAATTGATTCAATGTGGTAATGTAACTCAATAGATCCCGAAGCACTGTTTTGAAATTAGCAACATTTTAGAGAAAGAATACAGGAGTTTCTATCAAAAAACTTCTGCATCTGTTCACAAAAAGCTGAACAATTATAAAGCAAAGTTTATTTCTTTACTCCAAAAACATTGATTTACACATATTAAAGAATAATGTAAATTTCTTATGCATCTCCATCTCCAGAGAAGCAATTGGAAGGTAAAGAGGCCCAGATTTATTGAGATTTTACGATGTTGTTTCGTCACTTTTGTGGCCGAGCACAGATGCAGTCCTTTTTCATTTACTAAGCCATGCAAAGTGAATATGCGTGGTTTAGTACATTCAAAGAAACTCAGACAGCACATAGAGCGTCAGGTCAGCACTACATGGGTGGAGCAAAAGCATTCCCATGCATCTACCCATGTAATTTGACACAAATCCAGATTTGCAAACACATATAGACCTGGGTGTGTGCCAAAATGGTGCTCCTACCTGACATATGGGTAAAGAGGAATAATAGACTCATTTTCATGTGCGCTTCATTTTACAGCACTCATACAAAGAGGAGTGCACCTCTAAAGATTGTTTTTGTGCAAGAAGTTATTACCTATTGACAAACACTATCTTGTTCCATGGCACAAGGGTGCCTGCATTCGCGCTAGGCAGCCACAATTGTACCAGTGCATAGAGGGAGTTGAACAGCGCCATATATTGGTAAATATGATGCTCTTCAGCTCTCTCTCGTCAACACAATGCAGCACATCAATTTGCCTTGCTGCTCTGCATGAGCTATTAGTAAATATGCCACTCGGTATAACTGGAATCACTGTAGAACAAGAATGTGTAAAATATTTAGTATCGCTCAAGAGAGATGACAATGCCTATGAACCTGAGCTCTGCATGTCTGTGGGCAAAGGCACTTGACTGGGCTGTTTATTCTCTGTCTTCAGCAAATTACAAATCTTCTGTTTAATGGAACTCTAAATGAAGTGATTTGCTCTCTGATTTATTTACACTAACTTTTTTTGTTGTAATTTAGTTAAGATTTTCTATATTTGAGACAGAGTAGTGTCCGAACCCATCATTCAGGTTGAATGATATATGCGGCTAGGCGATCTGTGAGGTTGCAATAATCTTGAGCTCAGGTTCCAATAGGACCAATCTCTTTTCTGTCACTTGCCACCCACAATAATGACCAGATATACACAGATATAAAGGCTAGTGGTAGATTTAAGATAAGGGCAATGAGATCAGAGAGAAAAGAGAGACACAGGACTACACTATTTCTGCTTTGTTACTCAGCAGGTCAATATTGTCTGTGGAATGTAGTAAATTCCTATAAGGGAAAGAGATGACTTAAGTATCAGGATATTCAGAGAACTAGACATAATTGCAGTTGTGAATGGGTATACCAGAACTCTTTTTAATTATAATAAACTTGCTGTACTTTGAAATGGAACAAGTAATTCCTGAAAGCTAAACATGCACACAAATATCTCAAATATACATGTGTGCTAGTTATTCACCCTAAGCTTTGGGAAACTACTTCGAGTATTTTCACTACCCATTCTCTTATGAAATATAAGTTATAGTTTCTACTTGAATTCTGTAAAACTGGAAAGATATCCAACACTCTTAATAAACTGCTGCTCTCTCATATAGCAATGATTTGTACTTACAGGAACTCTAATACCGTAAACATGAAATTTGAAAACACATATGTAATGATTCTCTTTATGAGTCCTCCATGTCCCTACACAGGTTATGATAGTAGACGATAACCCTAATCTTAACAGTTCAGATAAATGTTCAAGAGAATAGTTGAAAGTTCATTTTCATCAACATGACTTCAGATAAGTGCTCTAAAATCCCTTAGCATAATATCGCCTCAGTCTTACCAGGTCAAATAACTGTTCAAGAGAATAGGTCAAAGTTATTTTTATTCAACAATATGACTTCAGGATACTTCTCTGTGATCCAGTTGTCCATACAAACTATCTTTTTAGAAGCAATGGGTCTCTGCAAGGGATATCTGGAATCCATGTAATGAGGTCCTGGCTATAAAAACATTGTAGCACGATTGCCTAGCAAAGGATATTGTGAACTACGAGGAAGGTATACCGAGATAACCACCGCATCTCTGGAAGCATGTGAGAATTCCTGGCCTGCAGGGAATCATAGATTCTGTCAGCATGATGACACACAGTGTGACTCTACATTTGCACAGTTTCAGTCCAGGCATCACCAGCAGTCACTGCTTGACAGTGTTTGATCATTGTTTGTTTACCAGTTATCTGAAGTACTTTTGTATGGAGGTTTGAAAATTGTGTCTATGTGCTTAGCAGAAATTTGAATATGGCTGTATATGTGTCTTAGGTCAATGTCTGAAAATGTAGGCACCATTAAATGTAGCTATTGGAACATGGTGTGCACTGTAGAACAAACAACTTAGATAGGCCAGTAAGAGAGCTGCAGCATCGACCTCGATCATTTCTCAGGTCCATTTATGTAAAAGGATATCTCATTGGATTAATCGTGCAGTCCTGAGAATTGGGTGCAACATATGTGATGCCACGCTGTGCCTGCTATTTGAGGGAGAGGATTTTGCATTGCTGTTTCTTTGTTGCACCTGTTTTGTAAGAGAGGGAAGCTTGCACTCTTGTTTGACTGTTCCAGATCTGTATCTGTGTAACTTATATACTACTGGTGGCAAGCTGCATCTGTTCTGTGAGGGAGGGCATGTAAACACTTTCTCCCTGTGGTACCTGTTCCCTAAGGGAGAAGCACTTTCACGACTGCTTCTGCCTGCCCTGTATGCGGTGGTGAAGGAGGGACGCTTGACTGCCCCTACCCATGTTGTATAAGGTCTCTTTGTTAGTGTCACTAAACAAGAGTCACAACGTTTGGTTTGTCACTGACTGCTTTAGTGCAGCTACCTATATACAAAGAGGCATATCAACATGTCCCACCTGGATCATAGAAGATCAGTATGGTTGACGAGTATGGGAAACAGCCTTTACAACAAAGTTTTTACCTCGTTGTAACTTTACCACACATTTTTTAGCACACATATTTTTACCATGTGCATGCCTTTACAATGCATGCCTTTACCACACATTTAAGGTAAGCTGGGGGTGTCCCCCCACAACTACATTGTCTTTATATATAAAAACAATGCGCGGTAATGACATGCTTTGTAAAAGCATATGCGTGGTAAAGGCATCCGATGTATTTCCCTGCGTTGTACCGTCGTACAACCACCAGTAGCGGCCCGTGGTGGGAGTGCTGCCGGGCGGTGATGCGGGGCGGGGGAGGGGCAGGGTGGGGGTAGTAAACTACGGAATACGGCCGCATTTGGCGATGCAGTGTGCGCAACGAAATTCGTTTTATTTATTTGTTTACTTACCTCTGTGCGGCCGTATTCCGTACTTTACTACCCCCCACCCTGCCCCTCCTCCACCCCGCGTCACCGCCCGGCAGCACTCCCACCACACAATCTGTATTTGTAAAGCGCGAACTACTCACCCTTACGGGTCTCAAGGCGCTGGGGGCCGTTGTGGAAATTAAGTGAGCTATTGCCCAGAGTCACATGGTGCTGAGCTGAGCTGCCGCCACAGCCAGGGATCGAACCATGAGCCCTTTGCTCCGAAGTCAGCTGCCCTGGCCGCTGCACCACACCTCTCCACAGGCCGCTACTGACAACCACGAGTATTAGATTAAGTAATAAACACAACGAGAGTGGTTAAATATGGTGCAGAAGTGTCACACACTCAAAATTTCATGAGAGACATTACATTCATTGGCAAGATCCCAATCAATATCTGACAGCTATTATCATGGGCTGCAACTCTGGCAAAAAGCAGCAATGGAAGAAAATACCTTTTAAAAATAATAGAGAGAGGGATAGATTCCATAATTGACATCAAATGGCTTCCCGACTTTTGTGTCTGCAAGAATTTTATGAATACCTGTCAACTTTTTGCAGGCCATGACCTACTAAGGCATGCATCCCAGCTCTGGAATGCCACTATATGCCCCAGTGAGGAGATTTGCTCATACATATGAGTAAATTCATGCACAAGCGTAAATTATAAGTTTACAATCATAAATGAAGATTTTAATTTAGGTCCGCGCATACCTTTGTGAAATGGATGTTGGCTTTCTCAGCCATTGCCTCAGAGGAATGCAAGAATTCTATGATATCATTCTGATTTAAGACTTATCGGTACCAGGGGTGTAGCTTAGTAAGTGAGATTCAGGTGGTGCAAATCTCAAATTTCCCAACGAAAAAAAGAGGTGGGCAGCAGGGTGGATCGGTGAAATGACCTTGGTTTGAGTGGACTGTTCCCATGAGGAACAAGGTAAGTATTGATTTGCATAAGGTCTAAATTGAACATTTGCTGAAAAATGATGGGTTGGAATGCTACCTTAAGCGAGTGCCAGTGGCTACACTATTTATATATATTTGTCCCATCAGGTTTTGGGTATTTACCTGCCAATAGTATGCCTGAAAACTTAATACTGGAGCTGTTGTCCAAGCCTACTACTGCCAATAGTTGTGAATTCCAAAATGTAGTACATTTTCACTGATTCAAAGAGTACTTCTACAGGTGCAGATTTACTACTTTATTTATAAAACCATCACAAAATACATTTAATTTCCCAAAGCAAAACAAGCATTTGCAATGCAATGGTCTCGCATTTGCGAGAGTTTAAGCTATTGGCATTGTAAATGACAATGCCTTTTATTTATCTGTTTTAAACACAAACACATAATTAAAAGGAATTGGCATTTACAATGTCAATTGCTCAAACTCTCGCAAATGCGAGACCTATTGCATTGCAAATGCTTCTTATAAATTATCCCAGAGAAGTAAAAAAATAAAATTAGGCATTACAATGAACTAATCCCAAAACGCTTGCTGTTAACACTAAGAACCCATACAGACACTTGAAAACAGTAGTCCTTTCTCGCCTTCCATGCCTATTCCCGACCGTACGCGGTGGAGCATCTCTTTTTAGAGCAAGTAAAGCAGGTTGGAGCTGGATGGACGAACGTATCAGAGTGCTGCGTGCAGGTAAATTTAATTTATATTCTTGTAAAAAATAAAGAACATTTACAGCAACGAAGGAGGGAGGGAGGCAGAGTCACGTTCCAAGCCAGTATGCTCTAACAATTACATATGTGCCATAAATGGTATGCGTGGTGAATGTGTGCGTGCTAGTTGCTTGCGTGGTAGAGAACTTTTGCATGTAACTAAATATAAATGCGTACTAGTGGTGTGTTTTGTAGTATTTGCGTTGCAAAAACATGCGTGGTAAAACAACGCGTTGCAATGACATACAACCAGGGTGAGCATTCTTTATTAATTAAGAAATTGTATATAACGCTGAAAGTATCCTCTGGGTTACTCAAAGCACTGAAAATAATGAGAAACATATCTTTCAAAATGAATTTGAGAGAATGTAGAGTCCGATCAGATAGGCGAGTGACTGTCTGACATTTTTCAACTGTAAACCCTGACCCCCTGCAGAAGTTCAGTCAAAAGGAAGGTCAATAGTTCAGTTTTCAGATTAGAGATACTGTTGAAAGCAGACGAATAATGTTGTCACATCTAGATAATCCCAGGTGGACTTTTTCAAAAATAAGAACAGCCCCTCAGGAGTCAAGACCGTTCCTGAGCCAGCTCGTTTGACACTTGGGTGCAAAGGAAGGTCCCTCGCGAGTTACTGTAGCTGGTTTGTGTGGCGCTGAACTTGTATCTTCGTACATATGCCATTCGCCAGCAAGGATCTACCAACAGGCTTATGTTCAAGGGATAGGAGGGAAATGAATTCACCTTTACCAAATTTCCACATAAAAAACAAATTGGGGAGGTAATTTGATTTCTTTCATAATAGTTACATGGTTATTACATTGGCAAAAAATTCCAGGGCAATGCCAAGATCATGCCTGATTTCAATTAATGATACAGTTCAGCAGGTATCGGAGACACACCGGAGTATCTCACATGCATGAATAAGGTGAAGGGTCCACTTGTCATGCTCTTTGGGGTAGGATCCCCTAGGGTAGCTTGGCTATCCTTGTGCTGTCCCCCAATGTTAAGACAGCCCTCATACTGGGGACTGAAATCACAATTCAGTATTCACTATTACGGTGGTACAAATATTCACTATTATGGTGGCACGAATGTAAGAATTAGGATAGGATATTTGATGGGGGCCTCAGAAGGACTTTGGGATTTATTAAAACTACAAGATTAGGTGAGAGTTGGTCTGAAGTAGCCCATAGTCAACCTAGTAGAAACATCCTAATGTTCATGGTGGCTAAGGTGCTCAGCACGTTTCTGGCAGGAAGCCAGGGTTCCTTCATGTCCCACGAAAGGCTTAGCTGTGTTTCCATGGAGCAGTTAACACTCCGGTCCAGGGAAGACATGGCTTGGCAGTTCGGGCTGGACTGTTCCCATGAGGCACAGGGTCAAGACTGATTTGCATATGGCCATGTCTGAACTGGGGTGGCGTGGTGAGCAAAATAACGATGGATTAAACCCAGATCTGTGACTGGGGGTGAATGTTTTGCCAATGTGCAACATTCCGTCCATCATCTTGTGTGTTTTGCTGTTCGCCCTATGTGGGAAGGGTATGCCCAGACGTGGGTCCCGTGCTCACTACGCCACTGGAGTCAAGCTATCCTGGCTGATGACGGCTGATAGCCAGAAACCGGTCCTAGGATGCTTGATTCCGGTCCAGGGAAGACATGGCTTGGCAGTTCGGGCTGGACTGTTCCCATGAGGCACAGGGTCAAGACTGATTTGCATATGGCCATGTCTGAACTGAGGTGGCGTGGTGAGCAAAATAACGATGGATTAAACCCAGATCTGTGACTGGGGGTGAATGTTTTGCCAATGTGCAACATTCCGTCCATCATCTTGTGTGTTTTGCTGTTCGCCCTATGTGGGAAGGGTATGCCCAGACGTGGGTCCCGTGCTCACTACGCCACTGGAGTCAAGCTATCCTGGCTGATGACGGCTGATAGCCAGAAACCGGTCCTAGGATGCTTGATTCCGGTCCAGGGAAGACATGGCTTGGCAGTTCGGGCTGGACTGTTCCCATGAGGCACAGGGTCAAGACTGATTTGCATATGGCCATGTCTGAACTGGGGTGGCGTGGTGAGCAAAATAACGATGGATTAAACCCAGATCTGTGACTGGGGGTGAATGTTTTGCCAATGTGCAACATTCCGTCCATCATCTTGTGTGTTTTGCTGTTCGCCCTATGTGGGAACGGTATGCCCAGACGTGGGTCCCGTGCTCACTACGCCACTGGAGTCAAGCTATCCTGGCTGATGACGGCTGATAGCCAGAAACCGGTCCTAGGATGCTTGATTCCGCTCCAGGGAAGACATGGCTTGGCAGTTCGGGCTGGACTGTTCCCATGAGGCACAGGGTCAAGACTGATTTGCATATGGCCATGTCTGAACTGGGGTGGCGTGGTGAGCAAAATAACGATGGATTAAACCCAGATCTGTGACTGGGGGTGAATGTTTTGCCAATGTGCAACATTCCGTCCATCATCTTGTGTGTTTTGCTGTTCGCCCTATGTGGGAAGGGTATGCCCAGACGTGGGTCCCGTGCTCACTACGCCACTGGAGTCAAGCTATCCTGGCTGATGACGGCTGATAGCCAGAAACCGGTCCTAGGATGCTTGATTCCGGTCCAGGGAAGACATGGCTTGGCAGTTCGGGCTGGACTGTTCCCATGAGGCACAGGGTCAAGACTGATTTGCATATGGCCAAGTCTGAACTGGGGTGGCGTGGTGAGCAAAATAACGATGGATTAAACCCAGATCTGTGACTGGGGGTGAATGTTTTGCCAATGTGCAACATTCCGTCCATCATCTTGTGTGTTTTGCTGTTCGCCCTATGTGGGAAGGGTATGCCCAGACGTGGGTCCCGTGCTCACTACGCCACTGGAGTCAAGCTATCCTGGCTGATGACGGCTGATAGCCAGAAACCGGTCCTAGGATGCTTGATTCCGGTCCAGGGAAGACATGGCTTGGCAGTTCGGGCTGGACTGTTCCCATGAGGCACAGGGTCAAGACTGATTTGCATATGGCCATGTCTGAACTGGGGTGGCGTGGTGAGCAAAATAACGATGGATTAAACCCAGATCTGTGACTGGGGGTGAATGTTTTGCCAATGTGCAACATTCCGTCCATCATCTTGTGTGTTTTGCTGTTCGCCCTATGTGGGAACGGTATGCCCAGACGTGGGTCCCGTGCTCACTACGCCACTGGAGTCAAGCTATCCTGGCTGATGACGGCTGATAGCCAGAAACCGGTCCTAGGATGCTTGATTCCGCTCCAGGGAAGACATGGCTTGGCAGTTCGGGCTGGACTGTTCCCATGAGGCACAGGGTCAAGACTGATTTGCATATGGCCATGTCTGAACTTGGGTGGCGTGGTGAGCAAAATAACGATGGATTAAACCCAGATCTGTGACTGGGGGTGAATGTTTTGCCAATGTGCAACATTCCGTCCATCATCTTGTGTGTTTTGCTGTTCGCCCTATGTGGGAAGGGTATGCCCAGACGTGGGTCCCGTGCTCACTACGCCACTGGAGTCAAGCTATCCTGGCTGATGACGGCTGATAGCCAGAAACCGGTCCTAGGATGCTTGATTCCGGTCCAGGGAAGACATGGCTTGGCAGTTCGGGCTGGACTGTTCCCATGAGGCACAGGGTCAAGACTGATTTGCATATGGCCATGTCTGAACTGGGGTGGCGTGGTGAGCAAAATAACGATGGATTAAACCCAGATCTGTGACTGGGGGTGAATGTTTTGCCAATGTGCAACATTCCGTCCATCATCTTGTGTGTTTTGCTGTTCGCCCTATGTGGGAAGGGTATGCCCAGACGTGGGTCCCGTGCTCACTACGCCACTGGAGTCAAGCTATCCTGGCTGATGACGGCTGATAGCCAGAAACCGGTCCTAGGATGCTTGATTCCGGTCCAGGGAAGACATGGCTTGGCAGTTCGGGCTGGACTGTTCCCATGAGGCACAGGGTCAAGACTGATTTGCATATGGCCATGTCTGAACTGGGGTGGCGTGGTGAGCAAAATAACGATGGATTAAACCCAGATCTGTGACTGGGGGTGAATGTTTTGCCAATGTGCAACATTCCGTCCATCATCTTGTGTGTTTTGCTGTTCGCCCTATGTGGGAAGGGTATGCCCAGATGTGGGTCCCGTGCTCACTACGCCACTGGAGTCAAGCTATCCTGGCTGATGACGGCTGATAGCCAGAAACCGGTCCTAGGATGCTTGATTCCGGTCCAGGGAAGACATGGCTTGGCAGTTCGGGCTGGACTGTTCCCATGAGGCACAGGGTCAAGACTGATTTGCATATGGCCATGTCTGAACTGGGGTGGCGTGGTGAGCAAAATAACGATGGATTAAACCCAGATCTGTGACTGGGGGTGAATGTTTTGCCAATGTGCAACATTCCGTCCATCATCTTGTGTGTTTTGCTGTTCGCCCTATGTGGGAAGGGTATGCCCAGACGTGGGTCCCGTGCTCACTACGCCACTGGAGTCAAGCTATCCTGGCTGATGACGGCTGATAGCCAGAAACCGGTCCTAGGATGCTTGATTCCGGTCCAGGGAAGACATGGCTTGGCAGTTTGGGCTGGACTGTTCCCATGAGGCACAGGGTCAAGACTGATTTGCATATGGCCATGTCTGAACTGGGGTGGCGTGGTGAGCAAAATAACGATGGATTAAACCCAGATCTGTGACTGGGGGTGAATGTTTTGCCAATGTGCAACATTCCGTCCATCATCTTGTGTGTTTTGCTGTTCGCCCTATGTGGGAACGGTATGCCCAGACGTGGGTCCCGTGCTCACTACGCCACTGGAGTCAAGCTATCCTGGCTGATGACGGCTGATAGCCAGAAACCGGTCCTAGGATGCTTGATTCCGGTCCAGGGAAGACATGGCTTGGCAGTTCGGGCTGGACTGTTCCCATGAGGCACAGGGTCAAGACTGATTTGCATATGGCCATGTCTGAACTGGGGTGGCGTGGTGAGCAAAATAACGATGGATTAAACCCAGATCTGTGACTGGGGGTGAATGTTTTGCCAATGTGAAACATTCCGTCCATCATCTTGTGTGTTTTGCTGTTCGCCCTATGTGGGAAGGGTATGCCCAGACGTGGGTCCCGTGCTCACTACGCCACTGGAGTCAAGCTATCCTGGCTGATGACGGCTGATAGCCAGAAACCGGCCCTAGGATGCTTGATTCCGGTCCAGGGAAGACATGGCTTGGCAGTTCGGGCTGGACTGTTCCCATGAGGCACAGGGTCAAGACTGATTTGCATATGGCCATGTCTGAACTGGGGTGGCGTGGTGAGCAAAATAACGATGGATTAAACCCAGATCTGTGACTCTGGGTGAATGTTTTGCCAATGTGCAACATTCCGTCCATCATCTTGTGTGTTTTGCTGTTCGCCCTATGTGGGAAGGGTATGCCCAGACGTGGGTCCCGTGCTCACTACGCCACTGGAGTCAAGCTATCCTGGCTGATGACGGCTGATAGCCAGAAACCGGTCCTAGGATGCTTGATTCCGGTCCAGGGAAGACATGGCTTGGCAGTTCGGGCTGGACTGTTCCCATGAGGCACAGGGTCAAGACTGATTTGCATATGGCCATGTCTGAACTGGGGTGGCGTGGTGAGCAAAATAACGATGGATTAAACCCAGATCTGTGACTGGGGGTGAATGTTTTGCCAATGTGCAACATTCCGTCCATCATCTTGTGTGTTTTGCTGTTCGCCCTATGTGGGAAGGGTATGCCCAGATGTGGGTCCCGTGCTCACTACGCCACTGGAGTCAAGCTATCCTGGCTGATGACGGCTGATAGCCAGAACCCGGTCCTAGGATGCTTGATTCCGGTCCAGGGAAGACATGGCTTGGCAGTTCGGGCTGGACTGTTCCCATGAGGCACAGGGTCAAGACTGATTTGCATATGGCCATGTCTGAACTGGGGTGGCGTGGTGAGCAAAATAACGATGGATTAAACCCAGATCTGTGACTGGGGGTGAATGTTTTGCCAATGTGCAACATTCCGTCCATCATCTTGTGTGTTTTGCTGTTCGCCCTATGTGGGAAGGGTATGCCCAGACGTGGGTCCCGTGCTCACTACGCCACTGGAGTCAAGCTATCCTGGCTGATGACGGCTGATAGCCAGAAACCGGTCCTAGGATGCTTGATTCCGGTCCAGGGAAGACATGGCTTGGCAGTTCGGGCTGGACTGTTCCCATGAGGCACAGGGTCAAGACTGATTTGCATATGGCCATGTCTGAACTGGGGTGGCGTGGTGAGCAAAATAACGATGGATTAAACCCAGATCTGTGACTGGGGGTGAATGTTTTGCCAATGTGCAACATTCCGTCCATCATCTTGTGTGTTTTGCTGTTCGCCCTATGTGGGAACGGTATGCCCAAACGTGGGTCCCGTGCTCACTACGCCACTGGAGTCAAGCTATCCTGGCTGATGACGGCTGATAGCCAGAAACCGGTCCTAGGATGCTTGATTCCGGTCCAGGGAAGACATGGCTTGGCAGTTCGGGCTGGACTGTTCCCATGAGGCACAGGGTCAAGACTGATTTGCATATGGCCATGTCTGAACTGGGGTGGCGTGGTGAGCAAAATAACGATGGATTAAACCCAGATCTGTGACTGGGGGTGAATGTTTTGCCAATGTGAAACATTCCGTCCATCATCTTGTGTGTTTTGCTGTTCGCCCTATGTGGGAAGGGTATGCCCAGACGTGGGTCCCGTGCTCACTACGCCACTGGAGTCAAGCTATCCTGGCTGATGACGGCTGATAGCCAGAAACTGGTCCTAGGATGCTTGATTCCGGTCCAGGGAAGACATGGCTTGGCAGTTCGGGCTGGACTGTTCCCATGAGGCACAGGGTCAAGACTGATTTGCATATGGCCATGTCTGAACTGGGGTGGCGTGGTGAGCAAAATAACGATGGATTAAACCCAGATCTGTGACTGGGGGTGAATGTTTTGCCAATGTGCAACATTCCGTCCATCATCTTGTGTGTTTTGCTGTTCGCCCTATGTGGGAAGGGTATGCCCAGACGTGGGTCCCGTGCTCACTACGCCACTGGAGTCAAGCTATCCTGGCTGATGACGGCTGATAGCCAGAAACCGGTCCTAGGATGCTTGATTCCGGTCCAGGGAAGACATGGCTTGGCAGTTCGGGCTGGACTGTTCCCATGAGGCACAGGGTCAAGACTGATTTGCATATGGCCATGTCTGAACTGGGGTGGCGTGGTGAGCAAAATAACGATGGATTAAACCCAGATCTGTGACTCTGGGTGAATGTTTTGCCAATGTGCAACATTCCGTCCATCATCTTGTGTGTGTAACACTGCCTTGGACCCTGGTAGGTTATTTCTCAAGGTACAAAAGCTGGCCCGAGTTGTTCCCCGAGATGTTTTACACATCTTCTGATACAAAAAAAGGCAAATGCCTTCATGCACAATCTTTAATATTTAGAGCTCCTCGCTGACATACATTGGCCACAACAAGGTGCAGCATGCTCCCTTTCGCACAACTAGTCTTCACACAAGCAGTCAGTCACAGGCAGGACCGCTGTCATTCTAGGACTCTGTGGCCACTGAGTTTTTTCATTGTTATGGGTGCGATGCATTTGCTACTGAATCCACCGTCTGCTGCATAATTCACATATTTAATCCCTCTAATGATGAAAGATTACTAAAGTCTTCACACTGAATGGAATGCAGCTCCTGACTCTTTGTAAAAGTTAAATAATCACCTTCCACCTTTTGACTGATGTTTTCAGGGATCAAGAGGTTGGAATTTTGCTCAGATGGCTATAATAGCCACAACTGATGGACCAGGTAGATGACTTGTGTGTGCAGATTGTGCGGCTTTCTCTCTACATACTGAGTAGCCAGTGGCGACTCGGCAGTATTCTTTGTGGATAATGTCATTTATCACTGGTGTTAGAGGGCCAACAATACTGTTGTTCTATAAAAGATTTACTAACAATGATGGTCATATGATTGTTCGAGGGAGGGGGACATTCCAGGGGACGAATGCTCTGGAAGGGGGTGCACACCCGTTTGTGGGTATTCTGTTTGTGGGTAAAATTAAACTTCCTTCGAGAATGAAAAGGGAACACCACAATTGGTGGGGGTATTAAAGTATTAAAGAAGAGGTTTAAACATAAACAAACATGTTTTCCATCCTAGGGAACATATTTTCCCTATGCCTTTGTGCTGCCGATTTTCTATTGCAAAAATATACCTGTTTATATTATGATATGCGAAAATTGAATTTGCAAGTTTCTCAGGAGTGCACATGGAAATGTGAAACTGCTGCGAGTTTCCAGGTGTACACTGGAAAACTTTTCTGAATTCTTAAAGTGAATACATTTCTTGTTTGTGAGTCATAATCCTGAGGGTGCTTACTTTCTCATTTATTTCTGAGTTAGGCCCATATGTTTTGGACTAACAACATAAAAGAGCCGCCCCATTTAGTGCCTATGGGAAGTGTGGTCATTTCTAGCTCCGATGATACAAGCCATTGAGCTACCAATCACAAACTGCGGCAAACAAACACAGCTTTCCTTCCCACAATACAGCACTTTAAAAATAAGAGGTAAACAGCAGACCAAACTGGGGCTTCACGAATGAACTCCAAGGTGGAAGAAGTGGTACTGTGCCCACATTGATGCCCCATCAGTTCAAAAGGCCAAGCCCTGGGGCAGCAGGGGTCACCTTCACTGTGTCCAGCAGTAGCTTGCAGGAACAAGCTGTCATCAGAGTCCGCCTCTGTCAAAGTGCCAAAGTGCAGGCTGCATGGCCTTTCAGCAAAGGGACATGGGCTGTCCCTAGAGATGGGAGAAAAGGCCGCTGAATGAAGGTTTGAGTGACAAGTACAGACTGCCCGACAAAATGTACTTTTGTTGGGAGAAGTGATATAATATTTGTTTATTAGAGGTCTCTTTTAGATAACTGCTCACACTTGAGCAATGTCCGAGCCTGGTAGTACTTGTTTATACCTATAGATCTATGTCAGTCATACATATATAAACACACAAACACACAATATAGACACATTTATTTATATTACATTATTTAAATATTAACTTCTTGTTCACTATATTTCACTTTGCATGTCTTTCGTATGCTTAAATCAGCTGTTTGCAGCTACCTGCCTGCACATATTTTACCTATGTTTTTTTTTTTAACTAACATCCATTTGTATGTTAGGAACAAGCGATGGTACATAGAACATGGCCCTGCAGACACTACAAGCACCATGTGCAGACCTGGCTATTGGCAATGTGGTTTCTAACAAGGCCCACGGCAGCAACACAACTCGTTTCTCCAGTACTATACAGAAGTGCTAATGGAGACGCACAGCACCAACATCTAAAAATGCACACATAATAAATAAATAAACAAATAAATAAAAAAATAAAACAAGTGTTTCAGGCTCCTCCGCACAAGTCAGGATGCCATGCCCCTAAAAAAATATCCTTGAGGGTTGGGCGTCAAAATACAAATTTAAGAAATGAATTTGAAAATATAATGGTATCAATAACGAAACTTTAGGCAACACCGATGTGCCAACGCTCTAAATTTATAATCAAATTTAAAAACCTATTTTAAATGAGGAAGAGTGTGTCAAGGTGATATGTTCCGTAATGGCTCTTGTCACACACTACAATAAACAGTATTGTTTCAGTTAGCCTAAATATGAGGCTAATAAATAAACAAAAAAGCAAAAACAAAAACATTCAGGCATGGTTAAACAAGCTATGTCACTCGAATAGCCTATTTCAAAAACTTAAGGATGGGTCATACCAATTTTATGCTATATGGCCTTCCAAACTCTACATATTTTAAGGTCTAGTCTCAATATAGACACCAATCCGTTCTTAAATGTGACAGAAAATAAACTGCTGCTTTGCACAGTTGTACTACTACCGTGCAATAAGTGCACAGTGAATTTCACAAGGACGACAAACCAGAACACGGTCAAACTAAAGCTCGCTTGCTTGCGAATTACTTACTTTTTAAACATGCTAGATGGATTTATTTAATACTATGTTTCCACGTAAAATCTTACAGAATACAAGTTGCACTCTTACAAAATGTGCTGTAGGCTTGCGCTTACAAAAAATCCCAAATCCCGAATGCAGAGGTCCCGGCTTGCGGTAAGTGTCTGTATATGGTCACTAGAAATCGACGCGGAGCGTGCGGCCGAGCTTCGCCCGCTTGGAAATTGAATTTGGCAATCTTTCATGATTAGAGTGTCAGTCACCGGGCACGCTCCACGCCCCTCCCAGCCATCTGCGGCCTCTGTGACCTGGCACACGCCGGCCCCACAACAGAGGGCACTCCAAGGCCACACACCGCTGCGCACGGCCATATGCTTGTAGGGTCTGGGGCCCTACACATATTTCAATAACAGGGACATTCAGACAATGCTGCCCAGGGACCTCTGGGGAGCATATTAGCTGGCCCGGCCCATTCATGTTCTCAGCACAAAGGGTGAAAAGTTTTGGGACGGGAAACTTTTCCCTGAGACCAAATCCGGCGCTCACAATACAATTCTTACATTAACAAGCATTTGCAATGCAATAGGACTCGCATTTACACGAGACCTATTGCATTGCAAACGGGAATGCGGGCGATTGGGCGGGGGGAGGGGCAAGGGGGTGAGAAGGCACGGACAGTGGGAGTGCGGGCGGGGGGTGCAAGAAAATAGTGCTCTAAATAACACGTACCTTACCGTGTAACACTCGAAGTAAAGGGGCCAATAGCCATGGGAGGGTACAAATGACGACATGGCCATAATAAGGCGGGACTAACAAGCCTCATAATCAATCAGAAGACAGAATTTACGAAGGACAAAGACAGTAGCCAATGAAAAATATGGGCGGAGAGTGAGGGAAGCTTGTCTCCCCATACTCTACTACTGCATGCCTCGCAGAGCGAGCAGCGCATGCGCGCTGCCGCTAAAGCTCGACCTAAAAAGAAAAAGTTAAAACCTCTTAGTGAGATGAGACCAACTAGAAAAACCAACAAAGACATAGCAGACTCGATTCAGGGCCCCCAGAGACAACTACCAAGCCATGAATGCATTTACTTGAGGGTGTCACAACTCAAAGACCCCCTTAAGCTACTCCCCTGATCATGACCTACAAAGAGACCAAGAGAAAACAAAGAATAATTCATAATACAGCTGCTATGGTATCTGTGTGTGAGACATCACAACAACACAGTGGCGTCACTAGGGAGGTGCGGGGGGTGCGGACCGCACCGGGTGACACCATCACATGGGGTGACACCTTTCCCAAATGAGACTATTTACTAAATAGTCTCATTTGGGAAAGGTGTCCGCACTGGGTGACACCAACCCTAGTGACGCTGCTGCAACAACATGTCAATCTAGCTAAAAACTGGAGCATAATCCTGGAACATTGAGGTGCGTGATTCCTGGGGAAAATGTTACATTTGAGCCTCACTTAAAAGATGGTGGTAACAGGTCATCAGCCAATAATTGACAGATGCCCCACCCACCAACCTCTAGGTTCTCCAATCTAATTCAGAGGTGGGTAATTACTGTGTTTGCCACAGCAGAGCCACAGCACTACTATTGCCAACAAGCTGCTGCCACACAACTACCAGCAGACGTAGCATTGCAAGGCATTCAGCCGCCATTTCATCCCTTAATTCCTGTCCGTGCCGTGTATAGCGATAACAGACAGGAAAATAAAACAACACAATGGCAGAAAATGGTGTGAGAGCTGGTGTTTGAAAACCGAAATAAAGCGATGACTGGCATGCAATGCCTCAATGGAGACATAGTATCTTTTCATCAAAAAGTGCTCCTGCAATGTTAGCGGCTGTGGCTGGCTGTGGCTCAGGAAGGTCTACTGCCAAACATCAAATACGGTCTGTAGAGATTTTCAGGTGAGAGGATTGGTATAAACCTCAACACAGCAAGGAAGTTCTCTTAAAATGAGCATGAAACTGAAATGTCTTGCAACAATGACTGTTGTCCATAATATGCATTTGGCGTCTGACACGAGCAACGGGGACAAACTGACAGTGAGCAGATGGAACACATACTGTAATGGAGAGGGTGACTCATACAAAGTAAAACTTACAGATCCACATAGCTTGTGTTCTTTTACAAAGTTAACTAGAGAAAGAAAAAATACAAACGAAGAAATGCATCCTGCCCCTTCCAGAAAGGCAAAGTAATAAGAAATACATTAATGGTAATTGTTTCGTCTTTGTTCAAACCTGAGCTTCAACTCTATTTTTGAGATTAGGTGGTTGTGAATATGGCTGGACACCCAGCTGAGCAATGTATGGAACCTTGCCATCCAGGCAGAAAGAATTGCCAGGAACTAATGCCTTAGGTTAAGGATTTGTTTTGCATGCATTTTTCACCAAATCAGTAATCGATTTGGTAGAGCTTTGGGGTAGATTTACAAATTTTTCACGCAACGCAGAGCAACAATCAAAGTTGCTGCACTACGTGCAAGGGACAGAGCAGGGCTGTAAGAAATTGGGTTACTGGTTGAGGGGAGGGTGAAACCCTTCTCAGGCAGCACCCACAATTCTTGTCAGGGTGAAAGCAAACCCCAAAAAAACCTGTGCTCAGTCCGCTGATAGCACAGAGCAGTCAGGCTTAGCATTGAGACAATGTGTAAAATATTTATGCAGCGCTTCAAATAGTAGAAAAGTGAAAACACAACACAAGAAAAATCCCCGCCAATTTAGACAAATAGAGCAAAATGTAATAAATAAAAGACGACAAAAATGACAAAAATCCAATCAGTAAAACAGGGAGATAAGCAATTTTAAAGAATTCAGTGAAAATAGCGCCAAAAAGCCCAAAGTGCAACTCCCGGTTATCTGGTTGTGCGACACTGAGAAAAAGTCACAAGTTCTGGCCGACCACGATGAAGCATATACAGTGACCAGGTTAATCTAGCTGAAAAAATACCTTCTCAGTCCAGAGCGAAGAGTCCCGTTCACGGTAAAGGGGGGCTGCAAGAAGCAGAGAAGCGAAGCAGATGGTCGTCGATGTAGTATGAAGAGCAGTTCTGGTGTCACGGTCAGTTTTCACTGTAGCATGAAGATCCTGTTGTTTTGAGTGCGTGGGATGAAGATTTGCAGTGGCACTCTCCGCGAGTGGTCAATGATGTAGCAGCAAGAGTCAGGTTGACGGACTTCGAGTTGGCTGGCTGTACGGGTGACAAGGTTTCGGCACCAACGGGCCCACTCATGGTTGCAAAGGGCCCAAAAACTTAAATTCAGGCTCTCTGTGGCCACACTAAGGGTCCAGGACTTGAGAGGCACCACTTGGGGGTCAAGGGTTTGCTCCGCTGGATATGGGTGCTGTTTCTGGAGAGTGGGAGTGTGTTATGTCCCTGTGGCTCTTCACAGGATGCCAGAAGGCTAGCCCTTGAAGTCACTCTGGGAGTCCTGAGTTCAGGTGCAGATTCAAATTCCTTTGACTGAGGCAGGAGGGCAGCAGGATAGAAATCCAGCAAGGCAGCAGTCCAGCAAGGCTGTAATCCAGCAGGGCAGCAGCCCACTAGAGTGGCAGTCCTTTCAAAAGCAATGCAGTCCTTCTTACTGGCAGAGTTTCCACAGGTCCAGAAGTGTATTGAAGAGTTGGTGTCTAAGGTCCAATATTGATAAGTGGTTCTTCCTTTGAAGTGGGAGAAACGTCTAGAGGTTTCTCCTTGAAATCCACAGGCTTCCTGCATTCTCTGCCCTGGATACAGACTAACTACAGGGGGTATGCAGCTCTTTGTGTGGAGGCAGGACACAGCCTATCCAAGTGTAAGAAGGGGTGTGCCTGCTGCGCCCTCTCATCCTGCCAGTGATGGCCCATCCAGGCACACCTAAGCTCTCTATTGTGTGTAGTTGTGTAGGAGGAATACACACAGCCCAACTGTCAGCTACGCCCAGTCATGTGGCCTGGAAGCAGGCTGCAAGAACCAAATGGCTGAGGCAGGAAAAAGCCAACTTACTAAAAGTTGCATTTTCAAATCTGTAATTCAAAATCCGACTTTACCATAAGATAGGATTTTTCATTACTATTCCAAAGACACCAAACATGAACTGGTACTTATTTCCATTGGGAAATTACAGCTTATTAAGTATCATAAGGTAACCCCAATGTTATCCTATGGGAGAGGCAGACCTTGAGGTAGCACAAAATGAATGTAAGAGTTTTTCGCTACCAGGACATGTAAAACTTAAAGACGCCTAACTTTTAAAATACACTGCACCCTCCCCTCTGGGCTGTCCAGGGCCTACCGCAGGTGTGCTTTTGTATGTATTCAAAAAAGAATGTTTAGATCTGGAAAAAAGCTTTATTTTGCCTTATTGAAATAACAATTTAAAACTGCACGCACAGGCTGCACTGGCAGGCCTGAGACATGTTTAAAGAGATACTTCAGTGGGGGGCACAATCAGTGCTACAGGCCCACTAGTAGAAATTAATTTACAGGCCCTGGGTACACATAGTACCACTTTACCATGGACCTATAAGTTAATTAAATGTGCCAATTGGGGATAAGCTAATGTTACCATGTTTTAAGGAGTGAGCACATGCCTTTTAGCACTGGTTAGCAGTGGTAAAGTGCACAGAGGTCTAAGGCAGCGAAAACAAGGTCAGCAAAAATGGAGGAAGGCAAAAGGTTTGAGGGAAGACCACCCTAAGGCTGACAGGTCTAACAAGGGCACGGCCAAATCTACTATATGGTGGTGTTTTTCTCTGCCCCTGTGCCGATGATAGTCAAGCTGCCCTGCACCACACCCACAACCATGAACCATGGTGCAAGGTTGGATATGTGAAGTGTAGGATAGGTTTTGTACTGGAAGGGTAAACATCCAGTACAAAATACAATGCTTCGACAGAGTTAAGGCTTTTACCACACTTGATGTACGCTGTACCGAAGCAGCACACTTTCAATGTTGGAAAAGTTAGGGAACATCAAAACGTTTCTCCTTTTTAACACCTGCATCAAAGCGGCATTATTTGTTTTTCTTTACGCAAAGCCCTGTATACCATTTTTATTAACTAGGGTGTCAAAATCCATGAGTGGTTGCATGTTAAAGCCCTGTACCACCCATGTGATGCCTGTTGACACAAAGCAGCACTAGTGCTACTTTGTGTTACTTTAGGGGTATTTTCCAGCGCAAATGAGGTTTTGCTCTTGAGAGTAATCTCAAATTAACAGTTCACACTGGCTTCCATCATTTTTGTGATGCAAACCGGGAACACATTTTAGGAAATCTTTCCTTTCGTATTACATACAGTAACTTCCCCAGTGGACAGTTTTATTCATTCGAGAAACGGGATCTGGTCCTAAAAGAACCCTGGACACTGTTGTCTATTGCACCTCTGCAGACATCCTTAATATTCTGTGCTACAAAATACAGATCGCATTTACAGAGCATATTATGACTGCTTATTCTGATTAATATGGCATGTAGAAAAGGAGAGAGATACGTATGACAAATGACCACTTCAATGCTTTTCTTCCTCCCATCCCATCTTCACTCTGCTGCGAGTATTGCTTGCTTATTGCTTCCTGGTAAAGAAGCAATCTTGAGTACAAATTATAAAGATCATTTTACAGCAGGATAATGCACTTGAAAAAACATCTGCTCTCCACAGAAACGTCACCTCCTGGCAGAGACACTCTGGGAGTTGCCATGCCTGCTCTAATGCATCTATGCCTTTGTTAGAGAGCATTTGAAATCAGGCGTTTCTATTCTCGGTGAACTTCAAAATGTGCTCAACACTAACAGCATCACTTCTGTACAACTTAGAGCTTTGTTCCATGTTAAAAACGGGATACCCAATGAGTTCTTAAATACAAGCGTGGGGGTCATTTTTTAATAAAGATGTGATTGGGAGGAGGTAACAAAACGATCAATAGAACTGCAGGCAGTTCAGCTTCAAAAGGAAATTTATATAAATGTTACTGATTCACATATCAATTTTATCAAACATTTCATTTCTGGAGATGATTCACCATAATGCCTCCAATAGATGGGATTTTGGAATGGAAAGTAGGCTACATATTTATTTATTTGTCAATATGGCCCTATAGCCCTCCACCGAGGGCTATACCGATTGTTAAGGGCCCTGAACCCAAGAACCTATTACAAGGGAGAGGGTCTTTAACAACCGGTATAGCCTGAGTCAGAAGGGATATAAGACTATTAGACCATTCCACCTTCTATGGGTAGAATGTTCTAAATTAAAAAGGGATAAACATGAAGACAAACATTGGAATGTTACAGCTCCGGGCTTATACCAACCATTATAAGCCCGGAGCTACTCCATTGTCTTTAATGAAGCTCTAGACATTCCAATGTTCTTATATTTTTATTCAGCACTAGGTGTACTCTGAAGGGTTTCTTGGCACTAGGAGTCACAAACCGATGCCCAGATTTGCTAAGGACGTGTGTCACACAAGGTGACGCAAGCCCATAAGAGAGATTTACTATGCCACGCAGAGTCCCCTTGCGCTACTCTGCATAGCATTGTAAATCTGGAGTAAAGCCAATTGCTACCTTGGGTCACTCTGGCCCGGGAAGGAGTTCCATGGGTGAAGCATGGGTGAAGCATAGGTGTTCCCACACAACCACCCATAGTTTTTGGAGCATTCCCAGATTTACTAACACTAGTAATCCTGGGAAAACGTCAAAATGCTACACCTTCCCAGGCGATGGGTAATGAGAAGAAATTTGTTTTTTCTCCATGTTTGTTCCACTTTCTACATTTGCTGCATTCTGCAGCACATGCAGAAAGAGGAAAAAGCCTCAGAGGATAGCTTTTGTGCAGTAAGGTATCCCTTCCTGCACAAAAACAATCCTGGCTGTAACGCAGACACCCTTGTACAATGGCACAAGAGCGCCTGCATTGGCACTAGGCTTTAATCAGCTTGCAAGCGCAGGGAGATAACTTAGTAGCCATGGTACACTCCTGTCCTCTCCCTGTCACGCAGTGCAATGCAGCAAGTTGTCTTGCTGCTTTCCGTTGTGTGACTTGTTAGTAAGTCTGCCACTGATAGTCTACAAATTCCATTACGTAGACTGAATTAATAAAAAGAGCTGAATCACCATGTCATATTTTTTGACAGATTTGTTGCATCCAAAGTGCCCCTTTTAGAAAGGGGAAGTGTGTTTTGCTGTTTCAGGCAACTTTTGAGATTGCTTGGCACCCTTCCCTGATCTACGACTACTGGCGGCCCAAAGAAGTGTCTGGTCAGGTAAGCAAAGTGTGTGAGGAAAATGGTACATTTTCACATTTTATTTGAGAAAGAAGGATCGAGTGGCATAAAGGAAGTGATGGCCAATGCACATAGTTTTAAAAATAATCCCCGTGAAAGAAGGTCAGAGATGGAGAGTTTTTGGTGGCACAGCAGGTGGGGAGCTACACAGAAAAGATGGGGCTAGATATCTTCATTTATCGTCAATAACTCTGGGTTTCAATGAAAAAAAAGGCTAGACCAGAGAAAAGTAAATATTAAACTCTGCAATGTAGACCAACAATATTGTTGAATAAGAAGATTATGAGAGCAAACTAAGGCCCTCATGTACGGGATTTTGGCGTAGGGCAGTGCTGCAAGTGACCTTGCTGTGCTGCCCAAGGCCAAAGTGAAAGGGCAGGAATGCATCGTAATTATGCAATACAGTGCATTCCTGTCCTTTCTCCCTGCGCTGGTGCCATTTCGGCAGCCTAGCGCCAATGTAGGCACCCTTGTACCATGGTGTATGGGTGCCTCCATTGCATTCAGGGTTGTTTTTGTGCAGGAAGGGGCACCTTCCTGCACAGAAACAATTCTAAGAGGATTTCCTCTTTCTATGTCTGCTGCAGAATACAGCAGACATAGAAAGAGGAAAAAACAAGGAGAAATAAAGATATTTCTCCTCGTTACGCCTCACCTCAGGGGAATGCACTTCCCATGTTTACATGATTTTGTAAATCAGGGCAGCTTCAAAATCCATGGTTATTGTATGGAAACACCCACCACAATGCCCATGGAATGCTTCCTGAGTGCAGAGTAAGGTGACGTCGTTTTTTGAGCTACGTCGCCTTACTCAAGATTTACGAGGCTACTCAAAGTCACACAGAGTGAATGAATGAATGAATGACGTCATTTATAGAGCGCAACTTTCACTCCGAGGAGCATATTGGCGCTAGGAAGTGGGTGTATTGAGGGATGAGGGAGAGTAGTCTCAGTCAGGAAGACATCAAATAAGTGATAGTACCAGATGTGGCTTTGCGTGGCTTCATAAATCTGTTTCAGAGCCATGCGTCATGAATGTACCACTTTACATGGTGCAAAAGTGACGCAAGGCTCTCATAAATAACACCCTACGTCAGTGATACTCGAAGTACTGCCCTGGGGCTGCATGCAGCACTCCTGACCTTTACCTGCGGCACCCTGGTCAGCAGCAGCACAGGGCTGCTGTTTATTCAACTCAACCCTAACATTAAAAGATGTTACATAAACAGGTAGGTATTTACTTAAAGGTTAATTAAAGTTAAAGAAAGAAAGTAACTAGGGTGTCCTGCACCACTTAACTTTAGGAACACTTTCATTTTTAAAGACATCTTACAGCAAAAGTGTAAAAATATGACAAAGTCTCTCCAAAATTCAAAAGGAATTTGATTGACATGTGGAACTGTTTCACCTTAGTACATCAGATTATATCAGTGCAGTGAGAAGCATTTTTTTAAAGTGATAGTTTTCAAACATGAATTTAGAAACATTCATTTTTCCCCCAACTCTGACAACAATGCCAATGGTTAACTAAGAAGCAAGCTACTTGTTATGTGCACTCTTTGGGTGGCCTGGGTTCCTATTATACATGAACATTATAGTTTATTAAATCAAACACAGGAGAAGGTTTTGTACAGCACACATCCTGCAGTCATGTATTTCAACGTCCTCATATATGAGATAATGAAGAAAAGGAGGGAAAGTGAAATAAAACAATTGCCTAGGATCATACAATTTGGTAAAGTGGGGAAGCCAAGATTAAACCCAGATTTTCTGGTTTCACAATGCGCAATTCAACAGCTAGATGTATATGCTTTGCTTCCCCTACACCCACCATACTGCCAACCCCCCTCCCACAAACCCCGACTGCCACCATGCTGACATCAATGCGGCCCCCGTCACATCACAGACTAAACTAGCCAGGAAATTAACATATTTACATGAAAAACACTCTCTTGACAAAGAAAGCTTCCTCCCCTCTAAACAAATTGCTACAAGTCCCACTTCTCAACGGTCCAGGGGCCCGGGATATAATTGATAGAGGCAACGCAGTGCCAACGATCAAGGAGCAAACCAGCTGATAAGTAAGTGACATTTCTGTTATTTTGGAGTATTCGGAGGCCTGCTTCTAAAAGCAATAATGATAAAGCGCAAGATTGGAGGTACAAAACCTCCTATTGTAAACAAGCATACCACTATAGACTCCTTCTCAGCGGGTGCGGTGGGTGCCTTAAATAAGGAGATAGACCAGGCAGAGCGGCGTTTATCATTGAGTGCATCTGGGTTAAATAGGGATTGCGAACTGGTCGTACCTGCAGAGGAGCAAGCCTTAGGGGCACCTAACGATCAAGGCCAGGAGTGTGCGAGCAAGGAACCCATGGAGGGCTGGGGGGGCTCCCATGCAAATCAACTACTGAACACTCCAGGAGGGGCAGTATCTCTGCCATCACAGCATCAGACACCCTCAACACCAATCCCCGATTTTTTCCCACCTGCAGCAAAACATAAAAGAAAGACCCGGAGCACTATGCCTACAAATGAGACCATACAGGGCCAGCCAGTCTTCCAGGGGCATTTTGATCATTGCAATGACATGAATAACCTCTCTTTGAAACCGTTTTGGGACAAATTGATAGTTACTGTAAATGAGTTGTTGTTGCCACTTAAAAAGAAATTGGCTAACTTGGAGGGGGAAATGGAAACTGTTATCTCCTATTTACCTAGCACACAGTCTGCAGGGGACAAGAAGGTACGACCTAAAAATGCTAAGATGCTTAATGATAATACACCTGTGGGTACTGGTGACCAACCTGGTATAAGCTCAGCTTCTAGTCAGATTCTGTCGAATCTTAGGACCAACCAATAGACAGGGCCCACTAGCATGACCCACATTCAGGCACCTATTGTAACCCCAAACCATGCAGCTCAAATAGATAAATATACATCCAATATTGATGACCATCCTACCCCCAGCATGTTTGCCATATGTGGCTGTTTTGGTGTTAGAAATGGGATCTCTAGTTGGCAAGGGCTTGCACCTTTGTCCAAGTAGGGACCCTTCTTCCTAGTCAGGGTAAGGGTGTTACACTCGTGAAGTAACCCCTGCTCACCCTCGTGGTAGCTTTGCACGAGCAGTCAGGCTTAATTCAGAGGCAGTGTGTAAAGCATTTGCACATAACCAACAGTAATACAGTGTAAGCACTACAAACGGACACCACACCAGTTTAGAAAAATAACCAATATTTTATATACTCAAGACAAGACCAATTACGACAAAAATCCACAATACTATACTTTACGAATGAATACTTGATACGGTAACTTCTTCTTTGCAGGAATAGCACAAAAGCAAAGTTCGTACGAGTCGGTAGCTCCGTCCGAGCCTACCGTGATGCTGAAAACCACAGAGTCTAACAGTTCCAGCCGACCGCGTCGATACGGGCCAGCAGAGTCGTGAACAGACTCGGTTACAGTACCTTTCTCGTTGTGGCTGGTACGGAGTGTACGAGCCGGTCGGCGTTCGTCGCGGTTGCGGTGCAAGACGGAGCGATGCAAGGTGCGGTGTCCCTCGATGCGGTGCAGGCAGCGGCTCGATGAGCGTCGTGCAGACGGAGTCGGTGAGTCCAAGGCGTGCGATGCAGGGTGAGACGGTGCTCGATGCGGTGCTGACAGGTTGCGATGCAGGCGACCAAGCCGGAGTGCGGGAGCTGGCGTCGGACAGCGGTGCGAGTCGGAGCGGTAGCGTCGCAGACGTGCGAGCGGTGCCCCAAATGCGGTGCGGTCACGACTCTTGAGCCAGTTGCAGCGACCGCGTTGGTCGGGTCCGGTTGGTTCAGTGAAGCGATGCGATGCGAACTGCGGTGCCCACAGGTCACGGTGCAAGCAGCGGCTCGATGTTGGCGGCGTCGGACGTCGCCCACGGTGAGACCAGGGTTGCGATGCGAAGCGGGGCGATGCGGTCTGCGGTGCAAACAGGTCACCGGCCAGGGATGGATTCGGTTGACGGAGTCGGTTGCGGTTCCCTTCCTCTGTGGCAACTGAACCAGCGTTCCAGAAGCCGTACCCAGAGGCTTGTGAAGTCTTTGTAGTCCCTGAGACTTCTTAACAGGAGGCCAGCTCGGTTTCAGGCCCTTGGAGATACTCAGCACAAGTTTGTAGAAAGTTCAGTCCAGTCCTTTCACTGCCCAAGGCAGAAGCAGCAGCTGCAGGCCAACCCAACAAAGCAACAACACAGCAAAGGGGCAGTACTCCTCCTGGCAGCTCTTCCAGCTCTTCGTCTTGGCAGGTTCCTTGATTCCAGCGAGATCTAAATTCATGGGGTCAGGGCCCCAATATTTATATCCCAAATTCCTTTGTTCTCTGAAGGCAGAGAGGCCTTTGCCTAGTCCAAACCAGTTCTGGAGCACTTTGTTGACAAGTCTCCGTCCCTTCTTTCAGTGAGTAGGCCAGGGACATCAGACGCACCACAGGAGGTGGAGCCAGCATTGTGGAGGGAAGGCACTGTCCTATTCAGGGCCCAGGTGCGACCCCTCCCACCCATCTACATGTAGATCAGCCCTGTGCTGACTCACCCTGTCTCCTGGCATCCCCCAGCCCCGGTCACTCACATTCCAGACAAGGAATACACAACCTCGCAGAGGCAGGCTTGGATGGTTAGACAAGAAAATACCCACTTTCTAAAAGTGGTATTTTCAAACACAGAATGTTAAAACCAACTTCACTAAAAGATGCATTTTATCATTCTGAGTCCAGGCATACTAAACTCGAATTTCTACCACGTTCCCGGGGTCAGTTAGGATTATAAACTGTAATAATCAAAACCGCCCGTTCTGGCCTAGGGGGAACAGGTAGCCTTGCAATAGTGAAAAACGAACTAGGCTGTAATTCACTATCAGGACATGCCGCACACACCAGGGCATGTCCTACCTTTCGCATACAACGCACCCGGCCCACAGGGGTACCTTGGGCCTACCTTAGGGGTGACTAACATGTAGCAAAGGGAAGGTTTAGGGACTTGCAAGTGTGTGCACTTGCCAAGTCGACATGGCAGCCCCAGGCTGCGCACAGGCTCTGCGGTGGCAGGCCCGAGTTACACTTTACGGGCTGTTTGCGTGGGTGGCACAATCCAGTGCTGCAGCCCACCAACAGCATTTGGTCTATAGGCCCTGGCACTCGCAGTGCACTTTACAAGGGACTGACACATAAACCAAATAGGCCAATCATGGAAACACCAATCCATAACACATTTTATACAGGAGCACTTGCACTTTCCCACTGGACCGCAGTGAGGAAAGTGCGCAGAATCATTACACCAGCAAAAACAGAGTCAAAACTGGGAGGTCAGAAAGCAAAAAGTCAGGGGAAACACGCCAAAAGATGCCAAGTCTAACACATGTCCCCTCCAGCTGAAAGTAGGGAGAACTACCCAACCCCATTGGAGTTCTCTTCACTAAGGCGGAAGAACCTGGACAGACCATCTGTGTTGGCGTGTTCTGTACCAGGACGGTGTTCCACCGTAAAGTCCATTCCCTGTAGGGAGATGGACCACCTCAGCAGTTTTGGATTCTCACCCCTCATTTGCATCAACCATCTGAGGGGCCTGTGGTCTGTCTGAACCCGGAAGTGAGTCCCAAACAGGTATGGTCTCAACTTCTTCAGCGCCCAGACCACAGCAAAAGCTTCCTTTCTATGGCACTCCACCTCTGTTCCCTGGGAAGTAGTCTCCTGCTAAGGAAGACTACAGGCTGATCCAGGCCCTCTTCGTTCAGTTGTGAGAGCACCGCTCCCACACCATGCTCTGAAGCGTCAGTCTGCACGACCGAATTCCTTGGAGAAGTCAGGTGCCTTGAGCACGGGCGCCGTGCACATGGCTGACTTCAGGGCATCAAAAGCTTTCTGGCAGGACTCAGTCCAGATCACTTTCCTGGGCTGCCTCTTAGAGGTCAGCTCTGTTAAGGGGGCAACAATGGTGCCATAGCCCTTAACAAATCTCCTATAGTAACCGGTGAGACCTAAGAAGGCTCTCACCTCTGTCTGGGTCTTGGGGGTTCCTAAGCCAGAATGGTGTCAATCTTGGGTTGTAGGGGCGCCACCTGGCCGCTTCCTACCTGGTGTCCCAAGTACACCACAGAACCCTGCCCGATCTGGCACTTACTGGCCTTGATCGTGAGGCCTGCACCTTGCAGAGCCCTCAACACTTTCTCAAGGTGCTGTAAATGTTCTTCCCAGCTGGAACTGAACACAGCAATGTCATCCAGGTAGGCGGCACTGAAATCCTCCAGCCCAGCCAACACCTGATTGACCAACCTCTGAAAGGTGGCAGGGGCATTCTTCAACCCAAAGGGCATCACCCGGAATTGGTAATGACCTTCTGGGGTTGAGAATGCTGATCTCTCCTTGGCCCCATCGGTTAAGGCAATCTGCCAGTACCCAGACGTCAAATCAAATGGGCAGCTCCCAACCGATCAATGAGCTCATCAGCTCTGGGGATGGGGTGCGCGTCAGTCCTGGTGACGGCATTGAGCCCACGGTAGTCCACACAAAACCGGAGTTCTGGAGTGGCACCGGGCGCCGCAGCCTTTGGGACCAAGACCACTGGGCTGGCCCAAGGACTGTGGAAGGGCTCAATCACCCCTAATGCCAACATCTTAGAGACCTCCTCCTTGATGCTGGCTCTGACCCGGTCAGTCAACCTGTAAATCTTGTGCTTCACAGGAGGGCTGTCACCAGTGTCCACGTCATGGGTACACCAGTGAGTAACACCGGGGTCAGAGAGAACAGTGGGGCGAACTGTCCCAACAACTGGCGACAGTCCCCCTGCTGCTCCTGAGTCAGAGTAGGGGAGAGGATCACACCCTCTACCGACCCATCATGCTCCTTGGTAGACAGGAGGTCAGGGAGAGGCTCACTCTCCTCTTCCACCCCATCATCTGTCGCCAAGAGCATACTCACTTCGGACCTCTCGAAGTGGGGCTTGAGGCGGTTCACGTGAAGGACCCTCAAAGGGTTCCTTGGAGCCTGCAAATCCACCAGGTAGGTGACGTCACTTTTGCGCTCCTTTACCTCATATGGCCCAGTCCACTTGTCCTGCAAGGCACAAGGTGCCACTGGGGCCATGACCCACACTTTTTGCCCAGGTTGAAATTCGACCAGAGTGGCATTCTGGTCATACCATCTCTTCATTTCTTCCTGGCTTGCTTCTAGGTTCATTTAAACAACAAGAGAGAGAGGGAAAGGAGCCGGTATTGAACACTCTTAGCCCCCAAAATCAATAATCTAAACAACAAAAGAGTGTAACCCTTGAACAAGAGAGCAGGCAAAAAGGGGGAATCAAAATTTGATTCTATAAAAGCCCTCACTCACCAACCTGGTTGGTGACATGCTTCATCATAGGGCCCCACCCGGAAGGTCGAATACCTCCCAGGTGTGCTTCGACGCCAGAATTACTGCGGAGCTGGTAAAAAATTGTTGTGACGTGATAGGGAAAAGTGAGTGTTAAAAATGCCTTGGATGTAACCAATAACTTTATTCGCCGGCCAACCAGGCACGGATAAAAACAAAGTAAGTGATGAAAAGCTGAAATAGGTATAAACAGCTAAATCTCACTACTAGTGAATGGTCAACATGTTTCTGCCACTGTCAAGCAAATAGCTGGGCATTCGTCAGGACCGAGGTGCGTAGACCCCGGTGGTATGAACACGCTAAGGCTCACCCAACCGTGAGTCAAATGTGAAAACAAAGAAACAGGGTGTATGGTTACAACCTGCTGTCAACGAAGGAATCCAACCTCATTTCGGAGGATTCCACATGTATCTGCGAAAAAGAAGACACGAACAAACACATAACTCAGAAACTCGTATCATGTTTTAGCCATCATGCTCTCTTAGTAGTGCACTATAACACCCCTTCCACCAATTACCATGCTGATACCAAAATGGCATACATAGATGCACTCCTTGTGTTTACATTACTTCAGTGATACTATCCACAAGTATTGTAATTGTACCATGGTTTGTGGAAAAAGTATAGCGCACTATTTCACCTGCACGCCCTCTATGACGTCTATCGGTATCTATAGATCAATCGTACTTAGAAAATTGAAAAATTAAAAACCTTAATTACTAAGGTGTCGTGATAGCCCACCATCATGCGGTCCCACATACTCAATCGTAAAGAACCACTTTTCTTACACACTGGGTGAAAGCTCATCACACCATGGGTCTCGGGAGGGGGTGGTGGCTAGTAGGCACACCCTGTCGGAAACAAAAAAATTAAATCTATTTAGATAAAGAAAAAGCTACTTATCTGCCTCGATTACTGCCTACTGGTTTAGGATTACTCACGCCAGCAAAGCCAAGCACCCGCTTGGTACCTGTACAACCCTCTGATCACCGGACCCCGTCGATAGGCGGTTCGGTGACTCTGCCGGTTAAAAGCCTCACCCCGGCAGCCTCGATTGGACCTGCCCCCTTGCGTCGCAACGTGCGGCGTCTCACAGGTGTCCAATCAGGGCGTCGGCAGCACATATGACTGCGGAAGTAAGGCGTTACAACTAGAACGCTTGCCGCTGTCCCGACAAAATTATTTCAACAAAGCTTTATAGAATCCTTGTAATCAACAGTAATGTGGCAGAAAAAGTAATGTAGCAAAGAGGAAATGCACGTGCTATTTAGCACGAAAAACAACCAGTGATGAAAAACTGCTAAAAACAGTCTCCCAACCGGAAAAATCAGCAGAAGAAACAATCATGGATGCTATTTAAAAGGGGCCAGATATTCCAAAATGCAGGGAAAATCTGGAATAATAAACCCAATTTGATGATAAGGGATGGCAGGACGGTGTTGACCTGCAAAAGGTGGGGGCCCTCTGTATTGCAGAGACAACTAGATAATCATGAATAAACACGAGGAATGGTGGAAATCACCTCATGAAATCATGATCTACATACAATAACCCAGGAGGAAGAAATCCATAATATTGGGGAATTTATGCTCTTAAGACAGTAGCCCAAGGGATGGAATCATTTAACCCCTCCTTATGCGTGCCAAGGCGATAAACCCACCTCTGTTCTTTTTCAAAGAGGGATTGTTGTATGTTTCTGCCATGGTACACCTGTTCAATCACAGTCCACCTTATATCATTAGGAGTGTGGTTGAATAAGAGGTAGTGTTCACTAAGTTTGGTCGTAATCTTTTTGCACCGGATGTTACTTCGGTGTTCAGTGATACGTTGTTTAACTTTTCGCGTCGTCATGCCGACATAACGCAGCCCACACGGACAAGTGATCAAATAGACCACATTGGTTGAATTACAATTAGTGTGGCTGCGCTGTGTCCATGTTTTGCCTGGTTCCAAACTTAGTATCTTAGTTGGTGTCGTGAGATGGCAGATACTGCAATTTGAGCAGGGAAATGACCCACTATTTTCGGAAGACCCCATGCCTCAGTAATAGATATGGGTTCATTAGGTGGTAGGGTCCTCGGTCGAGTATGGACTAATGAATCTTTTAAACTGCGTCCCTTTTTAAAAGAAAAAAGGGTTTTTTCCACTTCCTGTTGTTACTGTTGATAATACGCCAATGTTTGTTTATCGCTTTCTTAACCATTGTGGATGCAGTACTAAAAGTGGTGACACAGGTTAAGGGAATATCCTTAATTACTTTAGGAGTTTCTTCCAAAAGAGACTCTCTAGGTTGATTACGAGCTCTTTTGTATCCCTTACTGAGGATTTTAGCTGGGTACCCCGAAATTTCAGTTTCTGGGTAAGGTCAGTTGATTGATTGCGAAATTCCTGGAGTTCACTACAGTTTCTTCTTAAACGGAGGAACTGGCCATAGGGAAGATTTTCTCGAAGGGGCCTTGGATGAAAGCTAGAGAATTCCAACAAGTTATTTTTAGCTGTCGGTTTATAGTGAGTTTTTGTAGTCAAGATTCCATCTGCCTTCTGAATGACCACATCCAGGAAGACCACTTCTTGTTTGTCCTGAATGTGGGTGAAATTGAGATTCTGATCGAGAGTGTTAATCCAACCTAGAAAATCTGAGAGAACACTATCGGGACCATCCCAGATCATCAGGATGTCATCAATATACCTCTTCCAAAAATAATGGAAGAGGCATAGGGATTGCTGGTAGTGAGAATGAACTTACTCTCAAAGTTATGGACATACAGACCGGCCACACTTGGGGCAAAGGTACTGCCCATTGATGTACCAGTGGATTGGAGATATAGTTGACCTTTGAACTCAAAAAGTTCTGTTTTAAGGCCAAAGTGGCACACTTAAGCACAAATTCTTTTGGGGTCTGGAACTCCCACGGAGTCCTCTCAAGAGCTTAGCCCAGAACTTTGATGGTCTCATCCTGTGGGATGCTCGTGTATAGACTCTCAATGTCTAATGTTACTAGTACAGTGGTAGTGTCCACTGAGACATCCTTCAGTAGATAGAGGAGACTCTTTGTGTCTTTTAAATATGTAGAGGTTTGTTGTATGAGAGGTTTTAAGAAAAAGTCACAAAAACGTGACAGCGGTTCAAGAAGAGAGCCAATCCCTGAAACTATGGGACGACCAGGTGGCGGTAGTCTATTTTTATGTGTTTTAGGTAATGTATAAAAATAAGGAGTGATGCTACTACCTTCCGATAAGAAGGCTGCCTCGTTTCTGGTAATATGACCATTATCTTCGGCCTCTTTTACCAAACCCCTGATATGTAATTCCAATTCAGGAGTTGGATCAGTAATGAGGGAGTGTAATTCCTAACATCACTAAGAAGACGGAGACACTCTTTCTCATAATCTACAGTATTCTGAATCACGATCCCACCTCCCTTATCAGCTGGTTTAATCGTGATCATTGTATTAGATTGGAGGCCCTGGAGTGCTTGATACTCGCCGGCGTTTAGATTCTTGAATGAATTTGTCTCTTCATGAGACTCGATTTCCTGAAAGACCGCCTGCTCAAAAGCTACAATTTCTGCTGGGACTCTATAGGGAGGTGGGGTGAAGGTAGATTTTAATCTCAGTCCCGTGGTCACTGGGGCCACATCTGGTAAGTTGGTCTCTTGCCCCTCAAAAAACGCTTTCAGTTTCAGTTTCCTAAAAACTCTGCTAATTCACAGTGGAGTTTAAACTTATCGAGGCGAGCAGTTGGAACAAAACCCAGTCCTTTCTCCAAAACTTGTTTTTCAATAGGGGACAAGATGGTTTCGGACAAATTCGTGATTAGACTCTCCTGGTACTCGGGCCTGGATGTTGATCCTGGGACTTGCTGCGAGTATGATTGCCCACTGGGTCGTCTTGTTCCCACCTGACCTGGTTCTGGTTCTGTCCTCTTCTTCTGCCTCTTCCTCTGTGGCCCCTCTCTAAAAAAGGACGATACGAATTATGGGGAAGAGGGTGAGTTGGCATAAATGCTGGGTTCCAACCCATTAGTGGGTAAGGTGGTTGCTGGTAATGCATAGGGTGCATGGGATGCATACCTGGCCCTGTGGGGAAATGTGACCACATAGGTTGAGAATAATTGGATCTTGGTGTATTTCTAGTCCCTCCTCATCTTCTGTCTAGAACTCCCATTAGTAGAACCACTCGAGTTGGATGTGTTGTCATCGGAATAATCTGAACCTGCATTGTTCCTAGGAGGTGGTGTGAATACAGGATCAGCATAAGGATAGACTTGATTAAAAGTGAATCTTTTAAGATCCTTTTGAAATTTGGTAACAAAGATATTACAGAGTATAAAGATAATTTGACCCAATCCAAGATTACCAAATTTCAAAAGGATCTTAAAAGATTCACTTTAATCAAGTCTATCCTTATGCTGATCCTGTATTCACACCACCTCCTAGGAACAATGCAGGTTCAGATTATTCCGATGACAACACATCCAACTCGAGTGGTTCTACTAATGGGAGTTCTAGACAGAAGATGAGGGAGGGACTAGAAATACACCAAGATCCAATTATTCTCAACCTATGTGGTCACATTTCCCACAGGGCCAGGTATGCATCCCATGCACCCTATGCATTACCAGCAACCACCTTACCCACTAATGGGTTGGAACCCAGCATTTATGCCAACTCACCCTCTTCCCCATAATTCATAGACGTCCTTTAGAGAGGGGCCACAGAGGAAGAGGCAGAAGAAGAGGACAGAACCAGAACCAGGTCAGGTGGGAACAAGGCGACCCAGTGGGCAATCATACTGCAGCAAGTCCCAGGATCAACATCCAGGCCCGAGTACCAGGAGAGTCTAATCACGAATTTGTCCGAAACCATCTTGTCCCTATTGAAAAACAAGTTTTGGAGAAAGGACTGGGTTTTGTTCCAACTGCTCGCCTCGATAAGTTTAAACTCCACTGTGAATTAGCAGAGTTTTTAGGAAACTGAAACTGAAAGCGTTTTGAGGGGCAAGAGACCAACTTACCAGATGTGGCCCCAGTGACCACGGGACTGAGATTAAAATCTACCTTCACCCCACCTCCTATAGAGTCCCAGCAGAAATTGTAGCTTTGAGCAGGCGGTCTTTCAGGGAAATCGAGTCTCATGAAGAGACAAATTCATTCAAGAATCTAAACGCCGGCGAGTATCAAGCACTCCAGGGCCTCCAATCTAATACAATGATCACGATTAAAACCAGCTGATAAGGGAGGTGGGATCGTGATTCAGAATACTGTAGATTATGAGAAAGAGTGTCTCCGTCTTCTTAGTGATGTTAGAATTACACTCCCTCATTACTGATCCAACTCCTGAATTGGAATTACATATCAGGGGTTTGGTAAAAGAGGCCGAAGATAATGGTCATATTACCAGAAACGAGGCAGCCTTCTTATCGGAAGGTAGTAGCATCACTCCTTATTTTTATACATTACCTAAAACACATAAAAATAGACTACCGCCACCTGGTCGTCCCATAGTTTCAGGGATTGGCTCTCTTCTTGAACCGCTGTCACGTTTTTGTGACTTTTTCTTAAAACCTCTCATACAACAAACCTCTACATATTTAAAAGACACAAAGAGTCTCCTCTATCTACTGAAGGATGTCTCAGTGGACACTACCACTGTACTAGTAACATTAGACATTGAGAGTCTATACACGAGCATCCCACAGGATGAGACCATCAAAGTTCTGGGCGAAGCTCTTGAGAGGACTCCGTGGGAGTTCCAGACCCCAAAAGAATTTGTGCTTAAGTGTGCCACTTTGGCCTTAAAACAGAACTTTTGAGTTCAAAGGTCAACTATATCTCCAATCCACTGGTACATCAATGGGCAGTACCTTTGCCCCAAGTGTGGCCGGTCTGTATGTCCATAACTTTGAGAGTAAGTTCATTCTCACTACCAGCAATCCCTATGCCTCTTCCATTATTTTTGGAAGAGGTATATTGATGACATCCTGATGATCTGGGATGGTCCCGATAGTGTTCTCTCAGATTTTCTAGGTTGGATTAACACTCTCGATCAGAATCTCAATTTCACCCACATTCAGGACAAACAAGAAGTGGTCTTCCTGGATGTGGTCATTCAGAAGGCAGATGGAATCTTGACTACAAAAACTCACTATAAACCGACAGCTAAAAATAACTTGTTGGAATTCTCTAGCTTTCATCCAAGGCCCCTTCGAGAAAATCTTCCCTATGGCCAGTTCCTCCGTTTAAGAAGAAACTGTAGTGAACTCCAGGAATTTCGCAATCAATCAACTGACCTTACCCAGAAACTGAAATTTCGGGGTACCCAGCTAAAATCCTCAGTAAGGGATACAAAGAGCTCGTAATCAACCTAGAGAGTCTCTTTTGGAAGAAACTCCTAAAGTAATTAAGGATATTCCCTTAACCTGTGTCACCACTTTTAGTACTGCATCCACAATGGTTAAGAAAGCGATAAACAAACATTGGCGTATTATCAACAGTAACAACAGGAAGTGGAAAAACCCCTTTTTCTTTTAAAAAGGGACGCAGTTTAAAAGATTCATTAGTCCATACTCGACCGAGGACCCTACCACCTAATGAACCCATATCTATTACTGAGGCATGGGGTCTTCCGAAAATAGTGGGTCATTTCCCTGCTCAAATTGCAGTATCTGCCATCTCACGACACCAACTAAGATACTAAGTTTGGAACCAGGCAAAACATGGACACAGCGCAGCCACACTAATTGTAATTCAACCAATGTGGTCTATTTGATCACTTGTCCGTGTGGGCTGCGTTATGTCGGCATGACGACGCGAAAAGTTAAACAACGTATCACTGAACACCGAAGTAACATCCGGTGCAAAAAGATTACGACCAAACTTAGTGAACACTACCTCTTATTCAACCACACTCCTAATGATATAAGGTGGACTGTGATTGAACAGGTGTACCATGGCAGAAACATACAACAATCCCTCTTTGAAAAAGAACAGAGGTGGGTTTATCGCCTTGGCACGCATAAGGAGGGGTTAAATGATTCCATCCCTTGGGCTACTGTCTTAAGAGCATAAATTCCCCAATATTATGGATTTCTTCCTCCTGGGTTATTGTATGTAGATCATGATTTCATGAGGTGATTTCCACCATTCCTCGTGTTTATTCATGATTATCTAGTTGTCTCTGCAATACAGAGGGCCCCCACCTTTGCAGGTCAACACCGTCCTGCCATCCCTTATCATCAAATTGAGTTTATTATTCCAGATTTTCCTGCATTTTGGAATATCTGGCCCCTTTTAAATAGCATCCATGATTGTTTCTTCTGCTGATTTTTCCGGTTGGGAGACTGTTTTTAGCAGTTTTTCATAACTGGTTGTTTTTCGTGCTAAATAGCACGTGCATTTCCTCTTTTGCTACATTACTTTTTCTGCCACATTACTGTTGATTACAAGGATTCTATAAAGCTTTGTTGAAATAATTTTGTCGGGACAGCGGCAAGCGTTCTAGTTGTAACGCCTTACTTCCGCAGTCATATGTGCTGCCGACGCCCTGATTGGACACCTGTGAGACGCCGCACGTTGCGACGCAAGGGGCAGGTCCAATCGAGGCTGCCGGGTGAGGCTTTAACCGGCAGAGTCACCGAACCGCCTATCGACGGGGTCCGGTGATCAGAGGGTTGTACAGGTACCAAGCGGGTGCTTGGCTTTGCTGGCGTGAGTAATCCTAAACCAGTAGGCAGTAATCGAGGCAGATAAGTAGCTTTTTCTTTATCTAAATAGATTTAATTTTTTTGTTTCGACAGGGTGTGCCTACTAGCCACCACCCCCTCCCGAGACCCATGGTGTGATGAGCTTTCACCCAGTGTGTAAGAAAAGTGGTTCTTTACGATTGAGTATGTGGGACCGCATGATGGTGGGCTATCACGACACCTTAGTAATTAAGGTTTTTAATTTTTCAATTTTCTAAGTACGATTGATCTATAGATACCGATAGACGTCATAGAGGGCGTGCAGGTGAAATAGTGCGCTATACTTTTTCCACAAACCATGGTACAATTACAATACTTGTGGATAGTATCACTGAAGTAATGTAAACACAAGGAGTGCATCTATGTATGCCATTTTGGTATCAGCATGGTAATTGGTGGAAGGGGTGTTATAGTGCACTACTAAGAGAGCATGATGGCTAAAACATGATACGAGTTTCTGAGTTATGTGTTTGTTCGTGTCTTCTTTTTTCGCAGATACATGTGGAATCCTCCGAAATGAGGTTGGATTCCTTCGTTGACAGCAGGTTGTAACCATACACCCTGTTTCTTTGTTTTCACATTTGACTCACGGTTGGGTGAGCCTTAGCGTGTTCATACCACCGGGTCTACGCACCTCGGTCCTGACGAATGCCCAGCTATTTGCTTGACAGTGGCAGAAACATGTTGACCATTCACTAGTAGTGAGATTTAGCTGTTTATACCTATTTCAGCTTTTCATCACTTACTTTGTTTTTATCCGTGCCTGGTTGGCCGGCGAATAAAGTTATTGGTTACATCCAAGGCATTTTTAACACTCACTTTTCCCTATCACGTCACAACAATTTTTTACCAGCTCCGCAGTAATTCTGGCGTCGAAGCACACCTGGGAGGTATTCGACCTTCCGGGTGGGGCCCTATGATGAAGCATGTCACCAACCAGGTTGGTGAGTGAGGGCTTGCTTCTAGGTTCGCCTGAGCGAGTTTCCTGAAGCGGGCAGTTTGGTTTCTAAAGGCCAGCATGTAGCTAAATACATCTTGGGGAGTTTTCCTGGGAGCTGCCTCCCAGCCTTCCTTTACCAAACTCAGAGATCCTCTGACAGGGTGGCCATACAGGAGCTCAAAGGGGCTGTACCCAAGAGACTTCTGAGGCACCTCCCTGTATGCAAAGAGTAGGCATGGCAAGAGGACGTCCCACTTACGCCTCATGGGTTCTGTTAGACCCTTGATCATGCCTTTCAAGGTCTGGTTGAATCTCTCCAACAGACCGTTTCCTTGTGGGTGGTAAGGAGTGGTGAACTTGTAGGTTACACCACACTCCTTCCACAGGGATGTCATATACTTGGATATGAAATTGGTCCCCCTATCAGAAACCACCTCTCTGGGGAATCCCACATGGGAAAAGATCCCCATTAACGACCGGCCCACCACTGGCGCCGTCGTTGTCCTGAGAGGGATTGCCTCCGGGTACCGGGTGGCATGGTCCACCAAGACCAGGATGTACCTGTTGCCCATGGCTGTCTTGGGATCCAGTGGCCCCACAATATCCATCCCTACCCTTTCAAAGGGTGTTCCAACAACAGGAAAAGGTTGGAGAGGAGCTTTAACCTTCCTCCCACTCTACCACTTGCCTGGCAAGTTTGGCAAGACCTACAGTGTGCATCTGACTGCCTTCGCATTTGGGGCCAAAGAAGTGGGTGACAAGCCTGTCAAAGGTCTTGTTCTGCCCCAAATGTCCTGCCAAAGGCACGTCATGAGCCAGACCCAGTAGGAAGGTCCTGAGCGCTGGGGTACCACCAGCACACGGGCTGACCCAGGCTCAGCAACCTTAGGCTCACTGTATAGGAGACCACTCTCCCAGTAGATCAGATGTGACCCGGACTGATTACCAGCTGCCTGGTCTGCAGCCTGCCGCCGCAGACCCTCCAGAGTAGGGCACTCGTTCTGCTCCCTGCAGAACTCCTCCCTGGTGGGACCCCCTTCTTGCTGCCAATGGGTCAGCTCAGAGATGTCTCCCAGTTCGGCTACCTGCTCCCCTGTAGGCACCGGGCGTCCCCTCGAGGTCCGCCTCCTCCCGGTCCGTGGGAACTTCGGGGCCGGTTTCGCGCCCCTGCCCTTTCTCTTGGCAGGGACTTGGGCCACTGTTTCAGGCTCCAAGTCCTCTTGATCACCCTTTTGGCTGCCATTGACTGAGTAGACACGCATGCCCACTCTGGCAACCCAAGCATCTCCAAGTGAGACCTGAGCTCAACCTCCTTCCATAAAGACTGCTCGAGGTCGTTTCCTACCAGACAATCTACAGGCATGGTAGGGCTCACAACCACCCTCAAGGGACCTGAGACCCCCCATTCCAAAGGGAACCTGCGCCACCATACATTGGCGCTCTGAGTTGTCTACAGCAACTACTTGGTGGAATGCTCCTGGGACTACTTGCTTCTCAGACACCAGGTGACACCGGACTGAGGTCACACTGGCTCCAGTATCTCTGAGAGCCTCTACCCTGTTCCCATTAATGGTCACCCAGGTGCTATATTTCTTTGTGTTAGGGGGCACCTGGTTTCCTGGGACCATCTCACTGTCCCCTATTGAGACAAGGGTCATTTCTGCGGGATCCCCACCCTCCTGTGGGCACCCCTCCTCCCCAAGCGCTACACTAGCCAACACTTTGGACTGTCCACCGGTGGGTGGCTGTGTCCCCTTTGAGCACTTGGGGTCCCCCTCAAAGTGACCTACCTGGTCACATGCATAACACTTGCGGGGGCCGGTCTCAACAGGCTTCCCTGTGGAGACCCCTTTCTTCTTATCACCGGGGGCTGGGAACCTTTACCCTGGGTACTAGTTTGGGGCCCTTTAGAGAACTCCTGTGCTTTACCCTTGTCCCCCCACCTTTCTGCTGGGGACCCTGCCCACCTTTGGCTGAGTCTCCCCAAAAGCTTTCTTGTGGACCCTGGTACTCACCCAGCGGTCCGCTTCCATAGCAAGCTTCCTGGGGTCAGTTAGCTTACTATCTACTAGGTGCTGGCGCAGATCTGCAAAACATAGACTAGACAAGTGCTCCCATGCAATCAAGTTGTAGAGCCCCTGAAAATCTGTTACACTACTGCCCTTCACCCAACCATCCAGAGACCTGCAGAACACATCCACACATTCCAACCAAGTGTTGGCATCAGACTTCTTACTGGACCTGAACTGATCCCTGTACTTTTCAGGAGTAAGACCATACTTCGTGAGAAGGGCATCCTTCATGTCAGCATAGGTGAGGTGATACCCCTTACCCAAAGCTATCAGAGCATCCCTTGCTTCTTCAGGAAAAAGTGGCCACAATCCTGCTCCCCAATTCTCCTCAGGGACCCCATTCATGTGTATGTCTGCCTCATAACCCTGAAACCACCTTTGTATGTCATCCCCCTTCTTGAACTCCTTGCCTACATTCTTGGGAATGTGCACAATCCTGTCTGCTTTTCTGGACGAATTGCTGCCACCATCTGAGCCTGACTTACTCCTAAGTTCTAGCTCCTTCAGTTCTCTCTCATGCTCTAAGAGCATCTTCCTCTCCTCTATGGCCAATCTCTTCTCCTCCCGCTCACTCTCCAGCCTGAGCTTCTGCAGCTCAAACTGCCTTGCTTCCCGCCTGTCCTCCAGCTCCTCTGGGGACAGACTGCTGCTGCCTGACCTGGCGGGTTCCCCCTACCCAAAAGCACATCCACCCTGGAAATAGGCTCCTCCACCTCCTCACTGAGATTACCAGGCTGCCCATTGGCATGTCTGGCTGCTACCCAGGCCCTCAGCGCCTTCTGTAGCTCCTCCTTCCTTGTGAGGCCTTTAATTTGGACTTTCAGGTTTTTACAAATCGCTCGTAGCTCCTTTACGGCGTAGGATTCCAACCTATCCTCCTCAAAGATAACTTCCAGAGATGCAACGGATGATGCAATTGATTCAGGCATGACAAAAGTAGTGAGTTGAAAACTGGCAAGATCAAAAATAGGCCAAAAGAAAAAGAACCAGTATGTGGTACGTAATGGTCTGCGATAAGGTAGTAGTGCACACCAATCACTGTAAGTCAAGTGCAAACACAAGTCCTATCCTCACCGCTGACAACCAATGTTAGAAATGGGATCTCTAGTTGGCAAGGGCTTGCACCTTTGTCCAAGTAGGGACCCTTCTTCCTAGTCAGGGTAAGGGTGTTACACTCGTGAAGTAACCCCTGCTCACCCTCGTGGTAGCTTGGCACGAGCAGTCAGGCTTAATTCAGAGGCAGTGTGTAAAGCATTTGCACATAACCAACAGTAATACAGTGTAAGCACTACAAACGGACACCACACCAGTTTAGAAAAATAACCAATATTTTATATACTCAAGACAAGACCAATTACGACAAAAATCCACAATACTATACTTTACGAATGAATACTTGATACGGTAACTTCTTCTTTGCAGGAATAGCACAAAAGCAAAGTTCGATGCGAGTCGGTAGCTCCGTCCGAGCCTACCGTGATGCTGAAAACCACAGAGTCTAACAGTTCCAGCCGACCGCGTCGATACGGGCCAGCAGAGTCGTGAACAGACTCGGTTACAGTACCTTTCTTGTTGTGGCTGGTACGGAGTGTACGAGCCGGTCGGCGTTCGTCGCGGTTGCGGTGCAAGACGGAGCGATGCAAGGTGCGGTGTCCCTCGATGCGGTGCAGGCAGCGGCTCGATGAGCGTCGTGCAGACGGAGTCGGTGAGTCCAAGGCGTGCGATGCAGGGTGAGACGGTGCTCGATGCGGTGCTGACAGGTTGCGATGCAGGCGACCAAGCCGGAGTGCGGGAGCTGGCGTCGGACAGCGGTGCGAGTCGGAGCGGTGCGTCGCAGACGTGCGAGCGGTGCCCCAAATGCGGTGCGGTCACGTCTCTTGAGCCAGTTGCAGCGACCGCGTCGGTCGGATCCGGTTGGTTCAGTGAAGCGATGCGATGCGAACTGCGGTGCCCACAGGTCACGGTGCAAGCAGCGGCTCGATGTTGGCGGCGTCGGATGTCGCCACGGTGAGACCAGGGTTGCGATGCGAAGCGGGGCGATGCGGTCTGCGGTGCAAACAGGTCACCGGCCAGGGATGGATTCGGTTTACGGAGTCGGTTGCGGTTCCCTTCCTCTGTGGCAACTGAAACAGCGTTCCAGAAGCGGTACCCAGAGGCTTGTGAAGTCTTTGTAGTCCCTAAGACTTCTTAACAGGAGGCCAGCTCGGTTTCAGGCCCTTGGAGATACTCAGCACAAGTTTGTAGAAAGTTCAGTCCAGTCCTTTCACTGCCCAAGGCAGAAGCAGCAGCTGCAGGCCAACCCAACAAAGCAACAACACAGCAAAGGGGCAGTACTCCTCCTGGCAGCTCTTCCAGCTCTTCGTCTTGGCAGGTTCCTTGATTCCAGCGAGATCTAAATTCATGAGGTCAGGGCCCCAATATTTATATCCCAAATTCCTTTGTTCTCTGAAGGCAGAGAGGCCTTTGCCTAGTCCAAACCAGTTCTGGAGCACTTTGTTGACAAGTCTCCGTCCCTTCTTTCAGTGAGTAGGCCAGGGACATCAGACGCACCACAGGAGGTGGAGCCAGCATTGTGGAGGGAAGGCACTGTCCTATTCAGAGGCCCAGGTGTGACCCCTCCCACCCATCTACATGTAGATCTTGCTATTCAGCCCTGTGCTGACTCACCCTGTCTCCTGGCATCCCCCAGCCCCGGTCACTCACATTCCAGACAAGGAATACACAACCTCGCAGAGGCAGGCTTGGATGGTTAGACAAGAAAATACCCACTTTCTAAAAGTGGTATTTTCAAACACAGAATGTTAAAACCAACTTCACTAAAAGATGCATTTTATCATTCTGAGTCCAGGCATACTAAACTCGAATTTCTACCACGTTCCCGGGGTCAGTTAGGATTATAAACTGTAATAATCAAAACCGCCCGTTCTGGCCTAGGGGAACAGGTAGCCTTGCAATAGTGAAAAACGAACTAGGCTGTAATTCACTATCAGGACATGCCGCACACACCAGGGCATGTCCTACCTTTTGCATACAACGCACCCGGCCCACAGGGGTACCTTGGGCCTACCTTAGGGTGACTAACATGTAGCAAAGGGAAGGTTTAGGGACTTGCAAGTGTGTGCACTTGCCAAGTCGACATGGCAGCCCCAGGCTGCGCACAGGCTCTGCGGTGGCAGGCCCGAGTTACACTTTACGGGCTGTTTGCGTGGGTGGCACAATCCAGTGCTGCAGCCCACCAACAGCATTTGGTCTATAGGCCCTGGCACTCGCAGTGCACTTTACAAGGGACTGACACATAAACCAAATAGGCCAATCATGGAAACACCAATCCATAACACATTTTATACAGGAGCACTTGCACTTTCCCACTGGACCGCAGTGAGGAAAGTGCGCAGAATCATTACACCAGCAAAAACAGAGTCAAAACCGGGAGGTCAGAAAGCAAAAAGTCAGGGGAAACACGCCAAAAGATGCCAAGTCTAACATTTGGTAAATGTCCTTCCTTTGAAACCCGGTAATAGAGAGACTGTATAAGGCCTAAAGAATAAAGTGGTTCACTGGCTTAGCTCTAAACATTTGTTTTCACCATCTAATGCACCACAAATTTTATTCACAGGGAGAATGAGGTGGATTGGCCCACAAATAAAAATCTTTGAGGGGGATTGTATCATTGCTAACTTCAAAAATCCTAGTATAGCCGGTGATATCCACGCAAAGGCAGTATTATTACTACCAGTAGGTTGAAATGTGGCAGTTTTTCCATTGAGGATTTTCTATTGTGACAATCATTTCTGTGCTAACACCCAAAACGTACAGGCACCATGGCCACACTATCCACACGCCCATGATCTGTTCTTGTCAAATAGATACCAAGCACTGAGCACAATGGAAGACAATGATTGACTCAGTTGCAAAGAACATAGGGCCATATGTATCAAAGTCCCCTTTTGCGATTCTCAAATAGCGAATTTTAGCGAATCGCTATTTGAGAAACGCAAAACCGTATGTAAACAAATAATCGCAAAACAATAGCGATTCGCTAAAGTTCGCTAAATGAATAGCGATTACCCAAATAGCGTTCATTTAGCATTGAACTTTCTATTTTGCGAATTTCGCAAAATTACGATTTTCGCAAACGGCAATTCTGAGACACAGGTGCAGCTTGATGACATCACAACCAGGAAGTGTGACTACCCATGCTGCACCTGAGTTCCAGGAGCAGAGTGAGAGAGCAGGAGTAGAGGCTGAGGCATCACTGCAGTGATACACACATTGGAGAGAGTGGAGACATGGCCAGCAAGGACAAGCAGCAGGGGGAGACACCCAGAATCAGAAAGCCAAAGTTCACAGAAAGTGAGCAGGAGGCTCTGATACAGGAGATGGTTGTGAGCCATGAGCTAGTGTTTGGCAAGAAGTCCCTGCGTGTGCCAGAGACATGCAAGAGGAGGATATGGGCAAACATCCAGCACAAAATAAACGCAATTGGCGTCACACATCGCAGCGTCAAAGACCTACAGAAGCGCTGGTATGATATGCGCGCGCGCTCAAAGGAGAAGGTTGCTACCAGGTTGGAGGAGGCCAACAAGACCGGTGGGGGGACCTCCACTGCCACCGCTTCAACACCACTCGAAGAAATGGTTGAGGGGACCCTGCTTCCGGAGAGTGCAGTGGGTGTGTCAGACCTGGACAGCTCCGACCACACACAACCAAGACAAGGTAAGAAGCATGCCATCACACCCCTGATACCTCCCTACTACCCCCACACACCCAGGAGAGTCCCAGGGGCACAACAAAACTACAATTCCAGTGCAGGTACACAAGCACACACAGCAATGCATTATGGGAGATGTAGTTACATGCACCTAACAGTGGAGCAATGACACCCAGCCAGGCTCAAACAGTATGTGTGCATCATGAAAGTCAAAATACAGATGGATAGGACCCATGTAACTCCAAACAGTGATATTTAATGCATGACAGATGCAAGGCAGGACAGTAAATTAATGTGTGCATTTATGTCCACAGCACCAGCAGAAACACAGGGAACAATCAGTGGAGGGGAGGATGAATCCCCCAGCCCAGAGGCAACAGGGCAAGAGGAGGAGGAGGAAGAGGAAGACGAGGGCAGCCCAGTCATCCCACCAATACGCCGCAGGCGGATTGCAGTGCCACCATTGCCACCACTGGAGGAGGAATCCCAGGACACCGATGTGAATGTCCAAACAGTCCAGGGACAGTCAGAGCCACAACCCCGTGCACGTGCCGAACCAATTCCACAAATCCCATCCAGGCGCAGGGCACCACGTGCATCCACTAGTGCAGCACTCACAGGAGACAACACAGTCTTCCAAGGGTTGGAGGGCCAGATGTTGGAGGTCCAGCGCCTGCAGGCAAAAAACATAAGGTCAATCCAGAGGCAAATCAGGGTTGGTTTCATGGGCCTGACGGGTGCCCTGGAGGCACTCTGTGCTGAACTAAGGGCGGACCGTGCTGCTAGGCGCAGGGAGAGGCACCGCCTCACACCCGCCTAGACCTCTACACCAGGGCGGTAAACCGCCTCTCCTCAGCGACCTCAGTGCTGTCAAGGCGCAGCATCAGTATGCAGCACGAGGTGTCACACTGCAGCCAGGACATGGCCAGGGGTCTGGTACAGGTGACATGTGGTGTGGATCAGCTGCGGGCAGCTGCCACTGCTGGCCCAGGAGTCCTCACTCCAACAGACGAGGACGCACAATCCAGCAGGAGCAGCATTACACCACCGCCCCCACCGGACAGGCGCCGTAGTGTGTGTCACGGCAGGGCTGCTGAGACAAGCGAAGAGGGCACAGTGCACCCACGGCGAGGGCCTACAGCCCGTCAGCGCCGCAGTTGAGGCGCTCACACATAGGCATGGATATGGGTGCATTAACCCAGTGCACACAGACACTTGGTCAAGAGTCAATTTGCACTGTGGATCACACATGTGCGGTACTTTTGACAATACATTGTGTGCCACACAGGCTGTGTGCCGATAAATATCCTGTCCAAAGGGAAATTAAACACAGTCCTGTATTAGATCTTTGGCATTGTGTCATCTTTTCTTACCTAGAAATAGTTCTGTGTGATCTCATCTCGCCTCTGGCGCCCAGCAGCTGCACCAATTACTCCGGTCGGCATGCGTCCAGGAGCTGGCCCCTCCTCATCTGATGATTCTGATTCAGTGAGCTCCACTGGTGTGCCCTTCCTGGTGGCAATGTTGTGCAGCATGGCACACGCTACCACTATCTTGCAACAGGTCTGGGGGCTGTATTGAAGTGCCCCTCCACTCTTATGTAGGCATCGAAACCGGCTCTTGAGTATCCCGAAGGTCCGCTCAATGGTACATCTGGTTGCTATGTGGGCACTGTTGTACCTCTGCTCCCCAGCGTTGGCAGGATTAAGGTAAGGAGTGAGTATGTAGTCCCGGACCGCATATGCACTGTCACCTGTGGGGCGAGAAAAATTAGGTTGAACACTGTCCTGCCACTGCTATGCATTACTAGTGTGTCCTTCTATCACATGCAATTACCTAGTAGGTATCCCTCACCAAACTCCCCACTTGTGAGTCGGCGGTGTATCCCACTGTGGCGGAAGATGAATGAGTCGTGGGTGCTGCCTGGGTATTTAGCAACGATGTCGGTGATGATGTGCCTGGCATTACACACCACCTGTATGTTCAGGGAATGGTAGGACTTGCGATTCCTGAACACATACTCGTTCTGGGAGGGGGGATATGGCGACATGGGTCCCATCTATGCATCCAATGACGAGGGGAATTGTGCAATTTGGTAGAACTCCTGCTTGGTCTGGGCTAGTGCCTGTGGTGTGCTGGGGAAGTATATGTGGTTATGCAGCCTCTGTACCATGGCATCAAGGAACGCGTGGAAGAAGCGCGACAATGCACTCTGTGAGACCCCTCCTGCTGTGGCTATCACCCCCTGGAAGCTCCTGACACCAAGAGGTGGAGTGAGCACAGGACCTGTATGTGGGTGGGGATTGTGTGTGTCCTGCGTGTGGGGTGTTCAAGGATAGGTTTGAGCTCTGCTATTAATTCCAGGATGCTCTCTTCATCCAGCCTGTAGTTTGTATGGATCTCCTCCTCAGTCCGCTGGAGCAGGGTTATGCGCTCTGAAGATCCTTTCCTGGCGTCTCCTTCTCTGTGCAGCAGCTCTGAGTCGCAGCCTCCTGGCTATCACGTACAGCCCTGACATTGTGGCAAACATCAGTTGCATTGTGGGTCTCTTTATATAGGTTGCACCTGGTTACCACCTGCTCAGACTTGGTGGTAATTGCGATTCTCTATTTTGCGAAATTCGTGAATTCGCAAATTGAGAATTATTCATGCATTCCGTTTAGCGAATTCGCTAAATCTGAACACAACAATTGCGAATTTCGCTAGATTTTGACGTATTTAGCGAATTCGCAAATTATTCGCAAAATGGTAATATTCGCAATTATTGCGAATCGCTATTTATGCGAATCGCACATTGGCAGTCGGGATGTGTCTCATACATAGCGGGGCTCGGTTTTGCGATCGCAAACACCGTTTTTCTGCGATTCGCAGTGTTTGCGATCGCAAAACAGCTTCATACATATGGCCCATAGTGTATATGACTCTGTGACATCCTGTAGAGAGGAGGTATCAAAGGTACAGGAGTGTAAAATGTCCCCCAACGGCACTAAATGCGGCCTTGAATTAGCTATCGATTATAGGAGGAAGACATCTAAGCCCGATTATATTAATACCAATCATGATATTTGTCTTATTCCCAGTTCACCACCAAGTGTGGCTACAATCACGAGCCCAACTGATGGTTATGTGGGAGGAAAAGTTAGGTTTGCCACATGGAATGTGAACTGGCTCATTAACAAAACAGGGAACACTGATTGGATCAAAATTATATCTGAATTCGATATATTATGTATACAAGAAACTTGGTGTACGAAAACAGTATATGTCGAAGAGTACTCCTCATACTTTTTAGAAGCAATAGCATCATACGCTGGGCGGGCAAAAGGGGGGCTTTTGATCCTTATTTCTAATAAAATTCCAGTAACCGTTCATTTTTTTTTAACCTGGATCCACATTTCTAATTACTGTGGTCGAAGAAAAAGGGGGAGAAAGATTTGGTTATTATAAATTTTCACAACAACGTTTTTGATCATACACATAGTAGGGAGGCAACAGCAGTTGATCATTGTTTGGAATCATTTTTAAGCATTATACATACAAATGTTATACTATTATGGGCAGGATATTTTAATATACAGGCCTGTGCATTATCTGATACCCAGGCATGTGGCCGTATTGATCAGGATGGGATGGGGAGCAACTATTTCTGCCATAATGAGTTTTGTGAAGCCTTGAACTTCATCATTGTTAAACATGATTTGCAGCTTTTGAGGTATGATTGCGATAATAATGGAGAGAGAATCCCAACATTTATTTGGATGAATTCGGCCACTACCATTGACCATGTATTGATATCTGCGTCAGCAAATGATTTGGGTGGCACACCCATCACAGCTATGGGGGCTCTAAATGATCATAACCCAATTTCATTATCACTCTATTTTTGGGGCAAGTGGCATGAATCATTTACTATAGCAAACAACATCACCGCAAGTAGGTCAAATGGCGCAAGAATCAAATGGGAAGGAGTTGACCCTAACATTATGCTACAAAAAATAGTTCAGAAGAACAATAGGGAAATTGATTACTGTCTCCAGGAGACCATTGTACCCAATATGCTAGTAATTTTTTTTATTATATCACTAGCTCTATAAAATCACTCCTGACTTGCAACCCCACTAGAGCAGGGAACACTAAAAGGGGATGGTTTGCTGCCGCCTGCACCAAAGCCCTTCGATCTCTCAAACATGCCTTTAGCAGCTCCCCGCGGGATACCTTGGTCATTAAGACACAGCGTATTCAATAAAATCAGGCCTTGGATGCAAGGAAAAAAACACTACAGAATAAAGCATGGGATAATGTTGCCCTTGCGGCAGCGACTAAGAACATTAAGTTGTTCTGGGATACTGTGAATGCCCCAATTTAAAAAAAATTAAGATATTCCAGAGTTTAGTCATTTTGTCCCCTGCGATAGTTGGGTTGTACATTTTTTTGACATTTTTAGACAGAATGCTGAGCATTTATGGAGGCCGGAAGATGACTGGGGGGCTGCAAAGCTCGAAATTTCTCTTGAAGAAGTCATGCTAGTCATACAAGCCAGCGCAGGGGGATGGGCTCCTAGACCAGACGGAGTGCCGATGTATGTAAATCTGCCCCAGAACTTTGGTGGCCTATCCTGACTAGAGTTTTTAATGTAGCATCAATGGACAGTATTCCATCCTCCTGGGAGAAATCTATGATCATACCAATATATAAAAAGGGGGACAGAGCAGATACCAAAAATGGTCACCAAATTTCACTCTTAGACTTCTCGATGAAGGTAATGAGTAGAGTCTTACTGTTAAGGCTGGAGGAATGGGCATCTGAACAATCGATCCTGACCCCATTTTAACTATGGTTTTAGGAAACAGCTGGGGACTGTAGAACAATGTATTAATCTTGAGCTCTTAATTGGGAAATACACCAGGGCCAAATCGGGTACTTTATATTTATGCTTTGCAGATTTGAGCAGCGCTTTTGATTTAGTAGACCATAATTTATTATGGGCATCACTGATCTCTATAGGTGCACCGAGACCAATTGTGGGGTTTCTCTCACGTCTTTATGAGAAACTATCCAGTCAAGTTCGTTTCGGCTCACAAGGGGAATGCATGCCAAACTTCAAAGTAGGGCGTGGCATTCGCCAGGGCTGCGTATTGGCACCACTGCTGTTTTCACTTTTTATTAACGGGGTGTATAGCCATCAACAGTCACTGCAGGCTGATGCTCCCAAGGCTGCAGGGTATCCAATACCAGTGCTGCTTTATGCAGACAATGCAGTACTCCTAGCCAGAACACCAGTGGGCCTGCAAAGATTGATGAATGCTTTTGGCGAATATACGGCTTCCAAAAAAATGGTCATTAATAAAACCAAAACATCAACCATGGTCTGTGATCAAATGCGGAAACCATGCAGAACTTTTGTTATTGATAATACCCCAATAGTCTCAGTCAATTCTTTTTCCTATCTGGGGATTTTATTTGTAGGCAATGGCATGTACTGAATACCAGAGCCAAAATGAGTAGGGTTTCCTAGAGACAGAGACACTGTTTGCGATTCTAAATGGGGTCGCAAATTGCATGCCTCATCAATATTCATGAGGCACTCGCAATTTGCGACCCCATTGAGAATGGCTGGCCCTCCCAGGTATAGTGACCTAGACCTCCATATCTAGGACTGCTTTTAAATAAAGCAGTTTTTTTGAAAATGCAGCCCGTTTTCCTTGAAGGAAAACGGGATGCATTTTTTTTTTTAAAAAGAGATGTTTTCGTTTCATTTTTTAAGGGCAGGTAGTGGTCCCTGGGACCACTGCCTGCCCCTAAAAAATATTTTCTCCTGCATTTGCAAGGGAAGGGGTCCCCTGGGGACCCCTTCCCTTTGCGATGCATTACCACCCTCTTGAAGAGGGCGGTAAATTGCGAGTGTTTTGCGACCGCAATTGTGGTTGCAAAACATTCATACATGGCTTGTGGGGTCGCTAATAGCAAGGGAATGCCCCTTCCTAATAGCAAGTCGCTAAACACTATTTTGCGAGTCGCAATTTATTTGCGACTCACATAATAGTGTTAGTAATTGGCCCACAGGATTTTTGCATGCTCAAACGGGTCGCAAACCTGTTTGCGCATGCAAAATCCCATCATACATCTAGCCCTAAGAGCGATAGAGAAGATGCTTCACTGTCCATTGTGGCCATGGAGGGTGCAGAGTCAGTCGGTGTACACGTTAATTTGGACATTTTTTATCCTACTGAGTATAGACCTATCAAGAACAAGATGCAGTCTTCTCTCCTCCCTCCACTTGTGTCCAGGACCCCCTACATGAAGATAAAAGGCATAAGGTAAAATTCCAAAATCAGTACCAAGAGACCTGTATATTAGTGAGAAGTCTTTATCAAACAATCAATCAATGATGACCCTACCTGGCTTCAGCCGATAAGCTTGTGAAGATCATGGGGAGTAGACTAAATGATATCACCTATCAGTTCGTAAATATGAGGGAATATTGCATCAAAATTGCAGAATTAAGCTGCTTAACAAAACCTATGGCATATCTGAAAATAGGATGGTCACCTTTGAGGAAATGACAATTTGAATATTTACTTATACCTCTGGATATAAGGAAATAGTATTTCAAGGAAACTAAACTCGAGGACATGGAATCCACACCCCTAGGATAATCACCCACGTCCTAACAGACACAGAGATAGTTCACTACTTCTTCCATGATTCCAGAGCACACCACCACTATTCCAAAACACAGGGAGAGCAACAGTAAAAGAATAAAGGTAAACTCAACCATAAACAAAGCACTGTAGGATAGCAAAACCTCCGTGGAATAATTTGGATCATGATACAGTTACTGTGGAGGTGGCATCTTTAGCTGTTTGATAAAGGAGAGAGGGATGAGTGGAGTTCTAGCGTGATTTAGGATTACCTTTCATCTAATATTGGCTCTGCATCATTACCCATTTCATGGTATGCTTTAAAGATGATAATTCAGAGAATTTATGTGTTACTCTCTGAGGATATTATGGAGAGGCCTAGAGAGGCAGTGATTTTGCATTAGCAGCTCTAGAGTTTGGAAGTCACAATTGGGAGTAGGAGACTTTACCAAGTAAAGGTATTGAAATTAGCTATTTGCAGACAAGGTTTATGTGTTGAAAAGTTAAAGGGTGAAAATATCTAAATTGAACCGAGTAAAAGCAATTTAATTAATGTTATTCCTCTCTGAACAGAATATTGACAAGCTAAGGAATGTGGGGCATAGACACATATTATGTCTTTATACTGCAAATTGCTTGTACACTGCTCTGAGAAAGATGTGATTGCGCTTAGGTCAGTTTATCAAGTGCTGTATCAGAAAAACAGCAGCTTCTATGGGGCACTGAGAAAGATGAAGTTGTGCTTAGGACATTCTATGCAGTACTGTATCAGTAAGAGAGGGAAGGGCCAGAGACTAGGCTGGATGAATATCTGGGGGGTGTTTGTTTTGGGAAACTGCAGGAAGAAATTAATTCTGTTTTTAGATAAGCCATTGACTTTGGAAAATGTTAATAGGGTGTTAGACTTGGCTTTTTCAGCAGATTTACCCCCAGACTTTTTGCTTTTTGGCCTCCTGTTTTTGACCCAGTTTTTGTTGGTTTTAGGACTCTGGGCACTTTACTTTACTTTATTCAGTGCTAAAATGCATATACTCTCCCTGTAAATTGTATTTTTGGATTGGTGATTGCATGATTGGCATATTGGATTTACTGGTAAGTCCCTAGTACAGTGCACTGTGTGTGCCCAGGGCCTGTAAATCAAATGCTGATAGTCGGCCTGCTGCACTGATTGTGCCACCCACATCAGCAGCCTCTAAATGTATCTCAGACTTGCCACTGCAGTGCCTGTGCACAGTTTGGTACTCCCATGTCGAACTGGCAAGTGCACCCACTTGCCAGGCTCTAACCTTCCCTTTTCTTACATGTAACACACCCTAAGGTAGGCCCAAGGTCGCCCCATGAGGATGTGTAGTGTATTTGAAAGGTAGGACATGTACTGAGCTGGGTGACATGTCCTGATAGTGAAATACAGTGTATTTCGTTTTCCACTATTGAAAGGCTATCTGTCCCATAGGATAGAATGGGAGTTTACTTATAGCATCTTATAAATATAGCTTCCCAATGGGATAAGATAGAAACTTGAAGTTTAGTTTGCCTGAACTCAGAATATAAAAATGCATCTTTTAGGAAAGATGATTTTTATATTGTGTGTTTGAAAATACCACTTTTAGAAAGTGTGTATTTTCTTGCTTAGCCATTCTGTGTGCCTCTGCTGGTTTGTGGTTTGACTTTCTGGCTTTGGAGTGACAGGGGCTGGGAATGTGCATCTCTCAGACAGCCACTGGGGGGTGGGGGGTTGATGTGTGTCCTACCTTTCATGAATGAGTCAGGGCTGGGCTGAATAGACCTGGGCTGCATTCAGAGTAGTGGGAGGAGTTTTCACTAGCACCTGAATAGGCCTGGTCTGCATTTAGAGTGGCGGTGTTATGATTTGCAATGTATCCCAATATAGGCCTGGGTAGTATCCTAAACTTTTACCTACATTTACCCTGTCATTGTACTACATAACGGTTTTGGTGCTGACCTTGTACCCAGTTAGGTGCTGCATAAATGTTGTGTGGTTTTCTCCGAAAACTAGCCTAATTAATTATGCATGATGATTTTCAGAATCACAGCAGGATTACCATCTTCTGTATAATAACGGTGTATAAGGTTCATCACTATCATCATCCTCGGCCGACATGACACAGCAAGGTAGAACCCCTGAGAGTGCCTTTTAGGTATATAAACACCACATCTTCACTGAGCCAATGAGAGGAGAAAGACTTCCATGCTGACATGCTGACATGAGATGCTGAGGTCCCTGCACGCAGATACTCCAGCACGCATTGGTCTGGCATCCCTTGCGGGGTGTCCAACTTGAGACCAAGACGGGGTCCTTCATTTTCTCACTTCAGGTAATGGGGTTGGCTTCATCCTAGGGGGATTCTTGGCTATACACCTACATACATGCTAGGTACATTTAGGTACATCTAGTTAGGGTTAGCATCAGAGGAGTACGCATTATTACTGTCATGTATCTATATACCTGCATATATCCATTGTTTTAGCACTATGGTAGAATTCTACTATCTATTTACTCTGTTGGTGCTAATAACCATATATATCTGTTTCTGTCTTATGGATGTTGCAGCACAAATATTTTACACTAGAATGACGCTGGTTCAATAAATGCTTTTTGAAAATGTCCCCATTGTTTATTCTGTGATTCTCTCTGAGACAAAGTGACTGAGCGAAAAGTACTGTACTATTTCCATGATCCCTGAGGGGACAGGGTTGTCATGTTCGATAGTTGCCAGAAACTATTTGCTTCTTGGTAAGAGGGGTTCATAGTGGCACTGTGACCCAGCTGGTATACAGGCGAACATATCCGGTGGGGGTGTCTGGAATCAGTCTGGACACCAATCCCACAGTTTATGTAGTCTAAACGCGCAGATCCTATATAGATTTTTAGGAACTACATGGCATTGCGCCCAACGTTGGTTTTGTTTTTATTTAGTGGTCAAATCTGAGTAGTTCAGTCGTGCTGTTTTCAGAGACTCCTACTCACATCGACCCAGAGACGTCTGGAGTTGAAAAATCTGCTGCAGCTGAGTAGGCAGATCCTATGTATTGGCTGTAGGTTTATTCAAGTTTAAAGGATTATAGTTCCCTATTGTGCATAAAACCTTCTCTCATTTTCCGTGAAACTCTCTCAACAATGTCTGTCAAAGAGAACGCTGCACCAACATTACAAGCGAATGCAGCAGGGGATGGGGAACAGGAAGGTGCTATAAAAATTTCAGAAAATGTCAGAAATGCACTTACTTTAAAACTAGAAGACTATGGAGTCCCAGCATTAGGATGGACTGTAACATTCATGATTGAGGCACATGAGTCATTCGCGACAGAGGTATTCTATTCATGGGCCAAATTCCCACCTGCAGATGCACGCACAAAAACATTTCATTCTTACACTCCGGATGAAACACCGAAGAATACTGTCCATATGAGGACATTGAAGTTCCACTCAGTTACCAGGAGCATATAAACTGGTTTAAAGGCGCCCTCCCACAGACCACAGATAAAATAGGACTCAGTCCGCTCAGCAGGGATGGAGAGACTTGGCCGGTTCTAGCTGCATACAAACTGCATCCAGAAATTGACACATTGCCAGTAGCAGACTTATGTCCACTTCACAAAGAAATAATAAAACTCTACAGAAATTTGACACAGTTCGTTATGAGAACACTCACACTTCAACCTACAAGGGTTACACCAGCAGGTCAACTTCAAGGGACTGCAACTAAGATCACCCCACAAACACTGAACACGGTTATGGGAAGAATGCCCACTAAACGTGAGCAAATGCCATTCTGGATAGCACAGAAAATTACACAATTAGAGGCAGTGTTTCCACACACAGGCCCACAAGAAAAACACAGAATACTGACACTTTGATTGCCAATGGGGATAGCTCCCCTGATAGAGGATTGTACCTCTTGGGGTACAGTTTTCGCTGCCACCTACACCAGAACTCATGGTATCCCTTCAATAGCTGTGATACCAGAAGTATTAAGACAAATACAGAATGAGTATGGAGCAGAACCTGCTCTAAACTTGGGGATAAAATTTTTAGGCAATTTTTCCCAGGTATCTACAATTATGTTAGCAAACATAGAAAGGGGAGGCAGCAGCGGTGGCCATACACCAATGCCTAAGGGAATGCACTCCTGCACAACAGGAGCAAGAATTGCCCAAAATTATCGAAGATACATATGCCGAATTAGGTCGAGATAATTTGGGAGCTAGAGCTACAAACCCACAAGTAATGGGTAGCCCTGAAAAGGATAACTCCGAGCAAGCACCTGATTCTTCTAAAAAGAAATGGGATAATACACACCAGCACAATAGAAAGAATAGATTACAATCTAGGGGTGAGTCTCCCCAACAGGAGCTCTCCGAAAGGAGGTTGAACCTTAGAAATTGTGATAACATTAAAAAACCTGACAGGTATCAGGATACTGATACACGCTCCTCTCGTTCCTTTCCAGGTTCATCAAAAAAATCTGAGAGAGAAGGACAGTCAGAACACAGATCAGAAGAACAAACAAAGTCCAGAAATTGAAGTTGTACTTCGGACTATAATATCAAAAAAGAAGATAAACCAAAATCAAAACTTCAATCTAAAAAGAAGAAAGTAGCTGGCCTTAAAATAAGAAATGCCCAGGCTGCTGAGGACTCAAATTCTGAATGAGGAATGGGCTCTGACGATGCTAGAAAGCGCAGCAGAAGTAACAATAGCTCTCCAGAACCTGATGGAATATCTGGTGACAGCGATGTTGAATGAGCATATGTTGGTGGAGACACCTAATACTAGGGTAAGTGTCCCATACCTGTTATACGAAATAACACTCCAAATGGAGGGGGACATACCTAGGAAGGTTAAAGGTCTCTTTTGGGAGAACCTGACTATTGGATACAACATCATTTGGCTGAAAAGATTGGAGTTTGATATGGATTGCCCAAAAGGAGAAACTGTAATTTTGGGAAACATCCGGAACAACGACTCCGGAACAACGAGTTCCGGAGACACGCGAGCCAAACAACGACTTGCCCGAACAATGACTTAGCCTTAACCACGCGTGTGCGTGGTTAATGCTAAGTCGGTCAAGTGTTCGGCATGAGCGGGGAGAGAGGAGCGAAGGACAGGAACAGAACAGGTAAGAGGGGTTTGTGTCATTTTTAGAGGGTGGGAGGGGTTCAGGGTAGTTTTTAGGGGGTAGGGGTTTGGGGTAGTTTGTAGGGGGTGGGAGGGGTTCAGGGTAGTTTTTAGGGGGAGAGGGGTTCAGGGTAGTTTTTAGGGGGTGGGAGGGGTATGGGATAGTTTTTAGGGGGTGGTGGGGTTTGGGGTAGTTTTAAGGGGATTGGGTTAGTTTTTAGGGGGTAGAGGCACAGGGTAGTTTTTAGGTGGTGGGGAGGTTCTGGGTAGTTTTTAGGGGGTGGGAGGGGTATGGGATAGTTTTTAGGGGGTGGGAGGGATTCGGGTTAGTTTTTAGGTGGTGGAATGGGTTTGGGTTCGTTTTTAGGGGGTGGGGGGTCCGGGGTAGTTTTTAGGGGGTGGGGGGCTCGGGGTAGTTTTTAGGGGGTGGGGGGTATGGGATAGTTTTTAGGGGGTTGGGGGATTGGGTAGTTTTTAAGAGGGTGGGAGTGTTTTTAGGGCTCAGGAGGGAGAGGAGGGTGGTCGTAAAATTAGCCACAGATGGCCGTTTACCATGCATGCCTTTACCTTGAAAATTCAATGGTAAATGAATGCGTGGTAAAAATATTGTGGTTAAAATGCTGTTGTTGTAGAGACCGCGTTGTTAAGGTAGTCGTTGTTGAGGAACTCGTTGTTCCAACATACAACTGGTAATTTTACCTGCGCTCTCTGACCTCAATCCAGAATCTTTCAAATATTCATACGCACATGAGTGGGCGGTAGCACTTGCTCCTGCACTATACCGCAATCATGTAGGATGGGATGCTGAGTCACCTCACCATGAAATCCCAGTAAAAAATACTCCAACTCCACAGAGACAATACCCAATAAAACAAGAAGCGAAAAAACAAGTTAGGGATATCTTAGATCAACTTGAATACCAAGGTGTAATAGAGAATTGCACCTCTTTCATGAGTAATCCTTTGTTTCCCGTAATGAAACCCGATAATTCATATTGTCTAGTTTTAGACTACTGGCAATTGAACACATGCACAAAAACATTTGCAGTGCAGAATGCACACAGTGCCGCATTGATGAATAACATCGTGCGGAAAAAATACAAAACAACACTAGATATCTCAAATGGATTCTTTTGCCAAAATATAGCACCTGAGAGCACATATTTGACAGCATTCTCAGCCCTAGGCTCTCAGCGTCAATTTTGTAGACTCCCCCAAGTGTATAAGAATAGCCCCGGGTGGTTCTCAGCAAGGGTAACAGAGTTGCTTCAAACCTTTGATGAAGAGGCATTGTCCCATGTAGATGATATTTATCTGACGGATGATGAATTATTGGATCACTTGACCAGGGTGAACAACATAATTTTGGGGTTCGCCTCTGAAGGCTATAAATTTTACTTTAAAAAATCAAAAAGTGCTGTCCTCAATGTCCTATTTTTGGGATATGAGTTGTCAAGTGAAGGAAAAAGCCTAGTAGCCAACGTTTTAGAAAAGTGTGCACTGCTCCAACCTCCAAAAACTCTAAAAACTTTACAGTCCATTTTGGGATTCCTACATTTTGGCAGAATATACATTTTAGATTATGCAGAAAAAGTAAAATCTTTCTAATCAGACCTGATTTTTCAGTTCACCATTGGACACAGGAACAGACAGAAATCCTACGTTCCTTACAAGCTGACATAATAGCTTCCAAACACTTACACACACGTGAAAACACTACAAATTTGGTGATCCATGTAATAGCAGGTCAATCAGGGTACACATATCTGGCCTTCAATGAAGGCGAAACAGTACCAATTGCATACAAATCTCATCTATATACAAACGCTGAGATGCACTTTGCATCCACTGAAAAGATCGTAACAGCAGTACAGACTGCTGTAGTGAGAGAAAGAGCACTGGCACAGGGGAAACAAATAATTGCCGCAACTCCAGTATCAACCTTAGAGGCTGTTACAAAAGCTAGCATTCCAAACGCAAAAGCACGGCATCCACGATGGATACAATGGGCTAATTCTCTCACTGCAAAAGATGTAGACTACAAATTTGATTCTACATTAAAACACATGCATTTCTGCAGTACGAACAAGAATATCCTCTCCCGAATGAAATAATGCCTCTAGATCAGTATGAATACATTATTTACACTGATGGATCTTCTCAGCCTGCAATTGGAAGTAAACAGCAATATAGCACAGCTTGTGCGATTGTAAAGGGACGTATGCGGGACGGCAAGTTTCGTCCCAGCAATACGCAGACGCAGTCTCTAGGATATTGCACAGCTCAGCTGGCAGAACTAAAAGCCCTAATACTGGCACTAAAAAATACGAATCGGGAATTCCCCACACTTATTGTGTGCGATTCATTTTATTGTGTCCAGTCATACAATGAATATCTTCACTACTGGGCTCAGAATGGTTTTAAAGACTCAAAAGGTTGCACAATAAAGCACAAGTTGCTTTGGGAACAAGTGGCAGAGCTGAAAAAAGGCTTGCCGCTGGCTCAAGTCATTCATACGCTGAGTCATAAACGTGTTGGCATGCACATTGAAGGGAATTCATTGGCTGATGAAGCCGCCATGGCAACAGTGCGAACTGCTGCCGTAGCTGCAATCACTTGCTCTCGCAAGAGAGTAGACGGAGACATAATAGTAGCTGTCACCGCTTCACACAAGAACAGCTCAGCCATGCCAAAAGGCTTTCCACTCAAGTACTCCTACAAGTTAGATGCGCAAAATATTCTGTATGCTCAAATTCTAGGAGTGGGGGATAGAGTAATACCAAACATGGATCGCAGATTAGGTTTCATTCTAGCTGCACACCAGGGTCTGGGTTCAGCACAAGCACGTCCACCGCAAACATCACTACTGATATCAGACAGACCTCTCGCTTGTATCTATTTGGACCACTGCAGCCCCTTACAATCTGATGAGGCTTACAAGTATATCTTGGTGGCAGTGGATTCATTCTCTAGATTCTTGTGGGTTTGGCCTCAGCGCTCGGCTGACGCCGGAACTGTATAAAGGATTTGCGAGTCTTTATAGGGACATACGCAATTCGTACATTACATTCTGACCGTGGCCCCGTGTTTAGCTCTCAGGCTTACAAGGAAGCCATGGTTAGTTTGGGCGTTGCATTGCGGTACTCATTTACGAATCATCCCAAGGGAAATTCGATTGTGGAGAGGAAAAACCGGGACTTAAAGCAATCCTTAACAGCAAGGGTATTAGGCTAGGGTGGTAGTTGGGTCAATCACCTATATGGGGTCCAGAGGGCACTTAATAACATGCCAAGAAGTCCCCTAGGAGGCCGTATTACATACGAGGTCCTATTTGGGATGAGAATGTGGGTACCCGACCTCGATTGTGACATCACAGTGGCGAATGAAAAAACATTTGACATCCATAACCGTTTGGCTGTTTTACAGGAACTCAATGAATTCCGGGTGCTACAAATCAACGTCCAAGTAAAATGCACCGCCACTGGGGAAGTAAAATCAGTTACGGCAAGACCTGCCTGGGTCCCAAATGTCGGGGACCTGGTCAGTGAAAAGATTGTGGACAAGAAAGAATTTGGGCCATCTTACAGCGTGCCTGTACCTTTCCTGGCTGTCGAAGGAACAAGAACAGTACTTCTTCTGCCTCTTGCCGGCAAAAAAGAAAAGAGATTCGTCTGCATTGATCTGATCAAACCACACTATGTGGGCGATACTGAATAGCAGGCCGCGTGGGCTCCTGGGTAGCCGCCAATTTCCTCTCGCTACCATACAGGAGGGTCAGACAGAAAGACTAATAACATTTGAAGAGTCATCTATATGAAGTAGTGGAGTTACCAGCACTGAAATGGAACTTGTACCTGTTGAATTTGAACAGCAACAAAACAAAAGTGAAACACAGATCTCAATTCGGTCTAATACCGACATCTACATCAATATGCCTCTACAGGAGACATCTGCCAGTTCAACAAAACCTGCTGAGCTACCAAAGATATATCGAACTGCATCTGGCTATTTCATTGATTTTGACACCTTCTCTCTGGATCCAAGTGAACCTGAGTCACCACCAGCTCCAGTTTCCCGCAAATTCATGATTTCTACCTTTGGCTGAAAAAGACTTACCTTGTTTTACCCTGGCTACAGCTTTGCTATTGCTATTCTGTTCCTAGTCCTCTGTATAGGTTTAGTGACTGTCTTTTTCTTGCTCGTGAATGGACACTATCTCCCAGAACGCTCAGCAGTATCACATGTGAACTTGGTACTGAAACCACATACATCATCTCATCGTGAACAAAGAGACCTGTCTTTTGTGAACATTACAGCAGTTCCCGTTCCTGAAGGTATAGTTTGGGATAGGGTTTCATATGCTCTATTTGGTCGCACTGAACTTTTGAAAATACCACATGTATTTAAAAGTTCTTTGAATGATATCATCACCTCCAGTACATTCTCCGATGATTGGGATTTTGAAACTGTAAATTGTAAGCTGTCTGATTTAGAACAATCTGATGCATTCTCGAAAAATGAAATGGATGATGATACATCTGATTTTAACACCATGTATTGTTACCAACATTATGGTCATCATTTTTTGCATAAAGCAAGTACCCCATGTAATGTTTTCACATACCACCAATGGGAACATTGCCCAACACCACAGAAAGGTAGCTCACAAACGTTTGCTCAAAAGTTTGCATATTTTTGTGGGTTTAATACATCAGATCCACGCTCATATTATTATAAACTTGCACCTACATCTGTAAAGAAAAATATGCTTACTAACACGAAACAGATATACTCTGCATCCTTAATTTCCCAACTGTCTTTACAGGGTTTTGACTTATGGAAGGACAAAATAGACATAAAATCAGTCTAGGGGACTAAAGTATGGCAGGTTCAGGGAACTGAGGCACTATTTAGAGCATGCCTCATACGACAGCAGATTATCTTCCTGAACGACACTGTGCAACAGACTTCCTGTCTTGGGTTAGCCAAGATCAAGGACTTGAACACACCTCGTATTCCCTCACTTTCACACTTTGAGGGATGGCAAAACTACATAGAACGTGGTGAGGGTACGCTAGATGACATCATGCATGACGTTTCATACAATTCATCAGACCCCAATTGGAAGTGATGGTTAGTTTGGCCTATCGAAACAAATAGGTGTCAGTCAAGATTCAAGGGTACCACCGAAGGGTTTAGTATCCATAGGCCTCACCTACGCTATGTACAACGAGAACATCCGGGGGTGGTGACATCATACATTGTTGGGAGGTTATACCTAGATTGGCTAAGAACCTCAACATTGTCCCAGGTGAAACAACACTTATCCGTACTCTCAGATGACATAGATTTAAGGGATTTCTTGCTAGGACCCCGGAAACCACATCGTAAACGCTTCTTATACACTATTTACAATGAAGTTTGGAAAATCTCTCTACAGGAAGCTGCAGAGAGATTGCGTGACATTGACAGAGTTAACTTAGAAAAGGCTTTGGCAGTGGTTGACAATGGAATGACCACACTAACATCCAGGATGTATTCACTGGGCAACATTGTGTCTTCTGCTACAGATATAATGGAACAGGATCTATCCATCCTACAACATGGGCAATCACAGTTGAGATCCATTCTATTATTAAGCTGGATGCTACAATCATTGCGCTCTGGTTACGTGCCCTTGCGATATATTAACAGTACGTCTCTATTTTCCGCATATAATCTATTAAAAAGGCAGACGAGAATGGCACAAAGAGATGCAAAATATACAATGCTGCACATTGAAAAATTGGACCAATTACCTTTTACCGTGGCAGAGTCACCGTCCACAGAATGGTTAATTCATGGCCATATACCATTGCCTGTAACAACATTTCAATTTCAATATTGCCTAGAATACCACCAGGTAGGCAGATATGAAGCAATGGGTAAGGACTTCATCCATGAATCTCGGGAATAACTGTATAGATTTAGATGCAGGAATGGGGACACTGAAGTGTTTCTCAGCGGTACAGACTGCAAGACTTCATTAAGTGGGTCTCTAATTTGCCAGGATATTATGCTTCACAGGGCCTGAAATGATTCAGTTGCAAACGTATCCTGTCATTTAAAAGGATCCCCAGCTGCCGTGGTTAATCCAGTGTTCAGGCTGCTCTCGAATGGGAGTTACTTAATGCTGAGTGATCAAGGTTGTTGTGGGATGCTTCCAGGCATCACATATCAAGTCACAGTAAGTTCCAGGGTTACTTGTATGCAAGTATTGTTTCCACCGACCCACACAATCAGGGAGGCGCCGTTTTGGCCTTCATTGAATGTTTCCTTTATACGGTTTGATTCTGTGAGCGGAATGAAAGCCATGCTTTTACAGAAGGATGTGCCCTTAACTTCAGCACAAGAGACTTTTGATCTTCAGGTTGCAAGGTCCTCAGATGAGATACAGGCACTAATACGAACAAATTCCCATCTCCATTTTGGAGAAATGGTACATCGTATCTTTAACATGTCTCAAATGAAGGGTATAGTACACCTTTTTAAGACCGTAGGTTCTGGACTGTTAACCACCTTTCAGACAGTCTTCGGGGTGATTCCAGCTTTTATACACTCCGTATTAGGAAGCGTTTTTGTAGGGCTTCCGCTAATCCTGCTATTGGTAGTGGCTATCCTGATTTTAATTTTTCTGCTACGCAATGGACATCCCAATCACCAGAGAGATGGAAAAAATGCTCTTGGAGAGACGTTACCGTGACTGAATGGTACTCCATCTGGGTGCACCTCGACTTCGGGAGCTAAGCGAGTCTTGGTTCCTATCATTCCGACCAGTCTGGATTGACTGTGTTTTGGCGGTTCTCTGCAGACAAGAATTCGTGTTGGACCTCTGTCTAACACTTCCATTGGTTGCGCCTCCGGACGTGAATGTATTGCTGGACCCGTTAAAGGCCCAAGTAGTGCAGTGTCCTCAGCGTATTCCCATGTTAATTTCGTCATTCTTAGAGCAACCACGGGATGCTTCAGCTCCTGTTGGATTGGACACCGGCTCTACTACAGGCACACAGGCTGTGGATGTTTCGAATGCTTCCTCAGCATCGGCTGTGGGAAGTGAAGAATATCACCTTTGCTCGATTGACCTGATCTGTGAGGTGTGACAGGGACCATTTTCTACGAAAGCAAGCAGCAGTGATGATGCGTCTCCCACACAGGACACATAAACATTTGGCTGTCCATGTGCTGGGAACAATTCCGCCTCTTTTCCAAAACAAAAGAAATTGGAATTTTACAACAATTTTTTTCCTTTCGCTCTCACTCTTACTGAGCACCATGGCTTTCAGGCGTACTCAGTTACTCAAACTTTATATGAACTATTTTTTAAGGACTTAGAGAGGTTTGTTTTTACATATTTAAAGGACTTATAAAGGTTGCTTAGTGTTTTATTTACTTTTTTACATTTTCAGTGCTTTTAGATATGTTTACGCTGCAATGTTTTTATCCTTGATTATGAGAACATTCCTTTTATATATATATCTATATATATAGATAGATATACATATATCTATATATATAGATATATATATATATATCTATATATATATATATATATATATGCAAAAAATATCCTCCTCCTTTGAAAAAGACAAGGGGACACAGCAGGGCTTCAAGGAATCATTTATTCGAATTCTCTGGCATGACGCGTTTCGGCGGTAGCCTCTTCAGATGCCTCCGGTGTTACAAATTTCAAAGTTTCCTTTTATTTATTAAGCCCCTCCTTCTAAAGTAGCGTGGGGCACACCTACACCATATCTCATCAGAGAACACTCGGCCAGTTCATAGTTATGGACTGCAGATCCCATCATGCAGTTGGTTCGCAATCTGGACGAATGTCTCTTACAGCCGGATTTTTCCTCCTCAAAATGAGTGGCTGAAGAATGGTTGGCTTGAGATTGTAGCACTGTGCTGGGCAACAAACGATTCCTGAGCCCTGCGCTTCCAACCTCACAGTCCCGGTATTGGCAAAGCTTGGAGACGATGGTAAAGTAACTCCGTCTCTCCGTGTGAGTCACGGACTGTCAGCTGGCAGCAAAGACCTCTACCTCCATCGGACGTGGGGCGGTCCGGGTTGAGCCACTACACCCTGAACACTTTTTGGAAGGGTCCCCTTTGCGTGGTACTGGCTTCACGCTAATATGCAAAAAATATCCTCCTCCTTCGAAAAAGACAAGGGGACATGGCAGGGCTTCAAGGAATCATTTATTCGAATTCTCTGGCATGATGCGTTTCGGCGGTAGCCTCTTCAGATGCCTCCGGTGTTACAAATTTCAAAGTTTCCTTTTATTTATTAAGCCCCTCCTTCTAAAGTAGCGTGGGGCACACCTACACCATATCTCGTCAGAGAACACTCGGCCAGTTCATAGTTGATGATATATCGTCCAGTCAGATAAGGAGTGGGTGTTATGATTGGCAATGTACCCCAATATAGGCCTGGTTAGTATCCTAACTTTTTACATACATTTACCCTGTCATTGTACTACATAACGGTTTTGGTGCTGACCATTTTCCTAGTTAGGTGCTGCATAAATGTCATGTGGTTTTCTCAGAAAACTAGCCTCATTTATTATGCATGAGGATTCCCAGAATCACAGCAGGATTACCATCTCCTGCATAATAACTATGTTTAAGGTTCATCACTATCGTTATCCTCGGCCGACATGACACAGCAAGTTAGAACCCCTGAGGGTACCTTTTAGGTATATAAACATCAAATCTTCACTGAGCCAAGGAGGGAAGAAAGACTTCCATGCTGACACGCTGACACAAGATGCTGAGGTCCCTGCATGCAGATACTCCAGCACGCAGTGGTCTGACATCCCTCGCAGGGTGTCAAACTCGAGACCAAGACGGGGTCCTTCATTTTCTCACATCAGGTAATGGGGTTGGCTTTATCCTAGGGGGATTCTTGGCTATACACCTACATACATGCTAGGTTATTTTAGGTACATCTAGTTAGGGTTAGCATCGGAGGGGTACGCATTATTACTGTCATGTATCTATATACCTGCATATATCCATTGTTTTAGCACTATGATAGAATTCTACCATCTATTTACTCTGCTGGTGCTTATAACCATATATATCTGTTTCTGTCCTATGGTTGTTGCAGCACAAATATTTTACACTAGAATGACACTGGTTCAATAAATGCTTATTGAAAATGTCCCCATCATTTATTCTGTGTATCTCTCTGAGACAAAGTGAGCACGAGTGACTGAGCAAAAAGTTCTGTACTGTTTCCACGATCCCTGAGGGGACGGGGTTGTCATGTTCGATAGTTGCCAGAAACTATTTGCTCCTTTGTAAGAGGGGTTCATAGTGGCACTGTGAGCTAGCTGGTAAACAGGCAAACATATCCAGTGGGGGTGTCTGGAATAAGTCTGGACACCAATCCCACAGTTTATGTTGTCTAAACGTGCAGATCCTATAAAGATTTACAGGAACTACACGACAGTGAAAGGGGATATCTCTTGTACCTGAATAGGCCCTGTCTGCCTTGGACAATGCTGTCTCTACCTCCTGCCGGGAAGTGGGACCAGAGAGGACAGAAATGGTTCAGGCTGAGCACAGACACTCCCTGCCCAAAAGAACAAAGAGAAACTGAGTATATTTATTGGGGCCCAGATCCAAGAACTTAAGATTTGCTGAACTTGTCATGAGTGATGTAATATGTGATGTCATCAGCAGTGCATTGTGGGGGCACAAGTTATAGTTAGCTCAGCTAACTATAACAGCTGAATTTCTCTGGTTTTGTATGAGTGAAATGTCAGCCTAACTATAACGTCCCCGAAACCTGTGGTTTTTTCAGTGAATTTCTAAGGCTTTTTAAATGCTAATACTAACTATAACGTCCCTGAAACCGGTGGTTTTTTCAGTGAATTTATAAGGTTTTAAATACTAATTTTTAACTATGCCTACAATGGTAGGACATGTACAGAAAGAGAAGAAAGGCACAGAAAGAAGCAAGAGAAGTGCAGAAAGATGCAAGAGAGGTGCAGAAAGAGGAAGAAAGGTGCAGAAAGAATCAAGACAATGTAGAAAGAGGCAACAGAAGTCCAGAAAGAGGAAAAAAGGTACAGAAAGAAGCAAGAGAAGTGCAGAAAAAAGCAACAGAGGTACAGAAAGAGGCCTACTTCAACTGTACCTTTCCACAGACTCATACAAAGTAGCCTAATCACTAATTCTTATCCCAAGATGTCTTAAACCTCACTTTTCACTTGAAGGTTTAATATACATCGACTGCTCAGAATGTTAGGCCTACCAAATGTAAAACAGCAATCCTAACCATATCACTGTTGTAAGTCTCACCAAGTTTGTGAAGGTATACATGCGTGTGTCTCTGCTATTACCTAATGACATGTTACATAAAAATAAACATACAAATACTTGAATACCTGTGTTTCAAACAGCATACTCTGTAAATTTGTGCACAAAAATGTGTATGCATTTCTTTCTGCTCATAATACAGGGCACATGGGTATTCAATAGAATATTTGAGGGGCTCTATAACACCTATATACATAAGACATAACTGTCAGTGCAACTGAATGACAGAGCAGAACTGAGGACATTTAACCACCTATGGGAGAAGCTACCCGCTTTTTAAGCTACCATATTTAGATGCAGAACACATGTGAGAATACATATACAAGTAGACATATACCTTAGTCACGAGCACACAGACCTTTAAACTTAACAGCTTGCACTTCCCATTTGAGTACAGAAAGAGGCGAGAGAATTACAGAAAGAAGCAAAAGAATTGTAGAAAAAAACAAGGGAGGTGCAGAAAGAGTAAGAAATATGCAGAAAGAGGCAGGAGAAGTGCAGAAAGAGTTAAGAGAAGTGGAGAAAGAGACAAGAGAGGTACAGAAAGAGGCAAAAGAGGTGCAGAAAGAACCAACAGAGATGCAGAAGGAGACAAGAGGGTGCATAAAGAGGCAAGAGAAGTGCAGAAAGAAGCAACAGAGGTGCAGAAAGACGCAAGAGAGGTACAGAAAGATGCAAGAGAGGTACAGAAAGAGGGAAAAAGGGTGCAGAAAGAAGCAAGAGAGGTGCAGAAAGAACCAAGAGAATACAGAAAAAAGCAAGAGAGGTGCAGAAAGAGGCAAGTGATGTGCAGAAAGAGGCAAGAGAGGTGCAGAGAGAAGCAGGAGAGGTGCAGAAAGAGGCAAGAGAAGTGCTGAAAGAAGCAACAGAGGTGTATAAAGAAGCAAGAGAAGTGCAGAAAGAGGCAAGTGAGATGCAGAAAGAGGCAAGAGAGGTGCAGAAAGAGGCAAGAGAAGTGCAGAAAAAGGCAAAAGAAGTGCAGAAAGAGGCAAGAGAAGTGCAAAAAGAGGCAAGAGAAGTGCTGAAAGAAGCAACAGAGGTATAGAAAGAAGCAAGAGAAGTGCAGAAAGAGGCAAGTGAGGTGCAGAAAGAAGCAAGAAAGGTGCAGAAAAAGGCAAGAGAAGTGCAGAAAGAGGCAAGTGAGGTGCAGAAAGAAGCAAGAAAGGTGCAGAAAGAGGCAAGAGAAGCGCAGAAAGAGGCAAGAGAGGTGCAGAAAGAAGGAAGACGAGTGCAGAAAGAGGCAACAGGGGTGCATAAAGAAGCAATAGAGGTGCAGAAAGAGGGAAGAGAAGTGCAGAAGGAAGCAAGAGAAGTGCAGAAAGAAGCAACAGAGGTGCAGAAGGAGGCAAGGGAACTGCAGATGGAGACAAGAGAGTTGCAGAAACAGGCAAGAGAGGTGCAGAAAGAACCAACAGAGGTGCAGAAATAGGCAAGAGGGTGCATAAAGAGGCAAGAGAAGTACAGGAAGAAGCAACAGAGGTGCAGAAAGATGCAAGAGAGGTGCAGAAAGAGGCAAGAGAGGTGCAGAAAGAGGAAAGAAGGTTGCAGAAAGTAGCAAGAGAGGTGCAGAAAGAACCAAGAGAAGTGCAGAAAAAAGCAACAGAGGTGCATAAAGAAGCAAGTGAGGTGCAGAAAGAGGCAAGAGAGGTACAGAAAGAGGCAAGTAAAGTGCAAAAAGAGACAATAGAAGTGTGGAAAGAAGCAACAGAGGTGTATAAAGAAGCAAGAGAAGTGCAGAAAGAGGCAAGTGAGGTGCAGAAAGAGGCAAGAGAGATGCAGAAAGAGGCAAGAGAACTGCAGAAAGAGGCAAGAGAGGTGCAGAAATAGGGAAGAGGAGTGCAGAAAGATGCAAGAAAAGTGCAGAAAGAAGCAAGAGAGATGCAGAAAGAGGCAAGAGAAGTACAGAAAGAGGCAAGAGAGGTATAGAAAAAGGGAAGAAGGGTGCAGAATAAGCAAGAGAGGTGCAGAGAGAGGCAAGAGAGGTGCAGAAAGAGGCAAGAGGGGCGCAGAAAGAGGCAAGAGAGGTGCAGAAAGAGGGAGACAAGTGCAGAAAGAGTCAACAGGGGTGCATAAAGAAGCAATAGAAGTACAGAAAGAGGGAAGAGAAGTGCAGATAAGCAAGAGTAGGGCAGAAAGAAGCAAGGGAGGTTCAGAAAGAGGCAAGAGAGGTGCAGAAAGAGGGAAATGAGTGCAGAAAGAGGCAACAGGGGTGCAGAAAGAAGAAACAGAGGTGCAGAAGGAGGCAAGAGAACTGCAGATGGAGGAAAGAGAGTTGCAGAAACAGGCAAGACAGGTGCAGAAAGAACCAACAGAGGTGCAGAAATAGGCAAGATGGTGCATAAAGAGGCAAGAGAAGTGCAGAAAGAAGCAACAGAGGTGCAGAAAGCAGCAAGAGAGGTGCAGAAAGATGCAAGAGAGGTGCAGAAAGAAGGAAGACGAGTGCAGATAGAGGCAAGAGGGGTGCAGAAAGAAGCAAGAGAGGTGCAGAAAGGGGCAAAAGAGGTGAAGAAAGAGGGAAGAAGGGTGCAGAAAGAGGCAAGAGGGGTGCAGAAAGAACCAAGAGTAGTGCAGAAAAAAGCAACAGATGTGCACAAAGAGGCAAGTGATGTGCAGAAAGAGGCAAGAGAGGTGCAGAGAGAGGCAGGAGAGGTGCAGAAAGAGTCGAGAGAAGTGCAATAAGCGGCAAGAGAAGTGCTGAACGGAAGCAACAGAGGTGTAGAAGGAAGTAAGAGAAGTGCAGAAAGAGGCAAGTGAGGTGCAGAAAGAGGCAAGAGAGGTGCAGAAAGAGGCAAGAGAACTGCAGAAAGAGGCAAATGAGGAGCAGAAAGAGGAAAGAGGAAAGGGGAGTGTGAGAAGTTGGCCTGGTATATGCTGTTCACTAATTAAAGTGGACACCTTGCACCAGGGCAAATCGACTCTTATGGTAGATAGGTTTAAGACAACCTTTTAAAGAAAGCTATCCTAGTGGTAGCTGTGGAGAGCAGCCTTCAGGCTAAGTCTCGGAGGAATGTAAAGCAGCTTGTTTTACCATATAATCTCTTGAATCACCAAATGAAAAGACACCACACAGGTATATATATCAAATATATATGTATTTATTTCTAAATAACTCTCTACTAATCTCTTTATGAGATTAGAAGACAAACATATGCACAAATCAACGTTTCACAATAAGTTAAGCACAAAATATGGCTGGGGCCCTAGGGGCGTACCAGACCATATACTAAGTAAGAGACTTAGAAACAACGACTTGCAGGGAGACAAGGCCTAGGGCCTTCAGAAGTGCTGGGGCCTCACAAAACCACCCAAGGCAGGTAAGTAAAGGACCCACGGGGACGCGTGCAGTGTGGATACACAGGCGCGGATCGCCGTTAACTTCAATGGGGCAAGTCGCGGTTGGAAATAAAGAGTTTTAGGATACTTCGGGAGAACCTACAAGCAAGTCACTTACAGGGTAAGTAGTTCTAGGGCCCACACCCACAGGAGCACCGTAGTGCTGGAGTTACCTCACCCAGGGAAGCCGGGTGCACAGGTGTCCTTTGGTGTCGGGTCGCGGCGTCGTTTTCAATGGCGAACAAAGAAGACTTGCTGCTTGCGGGAGCTGAAGAAGTGTCCGGTGGAATCCAAGCCTGGATTCTGAAGAAGGATGACCTGAAAGCAGAGGGGACAGTGTTCAAAGTCACTTGGCAGTGACCTGGGGCAAGGAAGATGGATGCCCACCGTCGTCGGTTGATTCAGGTCGGTTGTGGGTGCCTTGACTCTTCAGCCACGTGGTCCAGGAGGTGTCGACGACGACCAGGAGCTGGATTCGGTGTGTACCTCAACGTCTGCAGCTGACTGCGGTGTCGGCAACTCGATTGGAGCCAACAAGCCTTGGCAGCAGCAAGTCTCGGGGAGATGAAGAAAAGTCAATGGCGCAGACCAGCAAGGTCTGAGGGACTCACCCAGCAAGGGTAAGTCAGGGCAGGCCTGGGGCAACCAGGGGAGCCCTTTGGTTTCTTTAAGAAGTCTTCTGGGGACCCACAAGCCGGCGGGCAAGGGATCGCAAAGACACCTCGGGCGGAATCACTCAACAGGGGCCCACGGTCACTCGGGACGGTGTAGGCCTCTGATCTTCGGAGGGATTCCTGCTGGAGGTCAGGACCACACGTGGTCCAAAGCACAAGTTCGTAGAACGTTGTGAAGGGGTTGCACTCGACAATAGTGCACGGTACCCAGGGGTCGCGGTTCCTCATTACTCGTGGGGTCCACTTGCCTCAGCTTCGCTGGGGACTCACGATGGCCTGGGAGAGGTCAGGAAATCCACTTCTTGGGCTGCAGGGACTTCGGACTCCGGCGGGAGCGGCGTAGTTTGCGACCGTCGTTGTCGTTTTGGTGCCTGCCAAGCAGAGGAGTCACTCCTTGACTCCAAGGGAGATTCTTCTGTCTTCCAAAGGTAGTGGAACGTCGAAGGGCCAGGATTGTTCTGTAGAGCGTCGTCCAGGGGTTATCTGCTTTGCAATGGCAAGGTTCCCCTCTTATACTAAAAGAGGGGATGGACTAGCTCTATGACCCCCACCTATGGGAGGGTCAAGGGAGGGGTGGCTACACCCACTTCCCTTTGTCCAGTTTCGCGCCAGAGCAGGGGCAGGTAGCCCCTGAGCTGGTTTGAACTGGCATATGCACAGAGGAGCCTTCTGCTCCCCCAGTGCAGGACTTCAAAGCACTCTAAGAGTGCACCCACCCAGCCCCAATACACTAAACCCTGTCTGGAAGGTGGTTACACCTCCCTGTGACAGGATGCCTATTGTTGGGCTTCCTCCACTGCGAGTTTCGGTCATCAGCAGGAGGGCAGCCCAGTGTCTGTGACTGGTGGCATCCATTTTGTGATGCCAGGGCTCTTTAGGATTCTACCGCGTTTCCACAGCAGGTACATGTCTTCTCCCTCTAGAAGGGTGGAATGCTACCCCCGCCGCCAAGATTGGCGGGGGGTAGTATTCCAAGATGTTTGACACCAAACACGACATGTTTTGATGCAGCCATTCCAAAGTTAGCATTTACCGCGAGGATATAATGCACTTAAGAGTATATGGTTTAACCGCATCCACAAACAGCACCAGAGAATAGACTCTGAGAGCTGCAGAGGGGCCCTGCTCAGGCAGAGGCACCCCCTCACATAGAAGCCAAGCACCCTGCCCTCAGGATTGATAGGGCCTGCCTTAGGGGTGACTGATAGGTTTATATGTGTGTGCAGGAGAGATATAGGAAACCTATATCTCAGTGAGGAGTGCTAGCACCACCTCACCCAGGCTGCAGTAGCAGAGCCTGTGGTGTCAGATTTAGACTGCTTCCCAGGGGTGGCATAACACATGCTGCAGCCCCTGGTGAGGCCTGTGAAGTACCTATGCCCTTGGCACCTAAGGTACCATATACTAGGGACTCATAAGGCACCACAGTATCCAATCACTAGTGCACCTAGAGTGCACTCCATGTCGTTAGAGAGAACAGAGAGGCTGGGGCCCTGATTGGCAGGGACCCAGCCAGACTATAGCCAGAAACCAGTGCTAACATCAGAAAAAAAGTGGGGGCAACATAAGAGGCAGATCCTACTCTCCTACACAACCCCCCAAACGTAGGGACACTAAACTAACCTTGACCAGTTGAGTCTTCGTGTTCAAAGTGGAAATACCTTGAGAGTCCATCTGCATTGGCATGTTGGGTCCCAGGCCTATGTTCCACTGTATAGTCCATCCCCTGTAGGGAAATGGACCACCTCAAAAGTTTTGGGTTTTCACCTTTCATCTGCTTTAGCCATAGGAGGGGCTTGTGGTCAGTCTGAACTATGAAGTGAGTACCAAACAAGTATGGCCTCAGCTTCTTCAGGGCCCATACCACAGCAAAGGCCTCCCTCTCTATAGCTGACCAACGTTTCTCTCTAGGGGTCAGCCTTCTGCTAATAAAAGCTACTGGCTGGTCTTGACCTTCATCATTCAGTTGAGACAGTACAGCTCCCACACCCAGCTCAGAAGCATCTGTTTGGACAATGAACTTTTTGGTGTAGTCTGGACTCTGTAAGATGGGGGCAGTGCACATGGCCTGCTTTAGGTCTTCAAATGCCTTTTGACAGCTAGCTGTCCACTGAACCTTTTTGGCATTTTCTTAGAGGTAAGATCATTCAAGGGGGTCACTATAGATCCATATCCCTTGACAAACCTCCTATAGTACCCAGTCAGGCCTAAGAAGGCTCTCACCTGTGTCTGGGTGGTTGGAGCAACCCATTCCATTATGGTTTGGATTTTGCTCTGTAAAGGCTGAACCTGGCCTCCACCTACAAGGTGGCCCAGGTACACAACCTGACTCTGCCCTATCTGGCACTTGGTGGCCTTGATAGTGAGGCCTGCTTTCTGCAGGGCCTCCAAAACATTTCTGAGGTGGACCAGGTGATCCTGCCAGGAGGAACTAAAGACAGCAATATCATCTAGATAAGCTGAGCAATAAGTTTCCATCCCTGCCAGAACTTTATTCACCAACCTCTGAAAAGTGGCAGGTGCATTTTTCAATCCAAAGGGCATCACCACAAAGTGGTAGTGCCCACCAGGAGTCGAAAATGCTGTTTTGGCTTTTGCATCATCAGCTAATCTGATTTGCCAGTAGCCAGCTGTTAGGTCAAATGTGCTTAGATACTTGGCTGAGGCCAAAGTATCAATCAGCTCATCTGCCCTTGGTATGGGATAGGCATCAGTCCTAGTGACTGCATTGAGGCCTCTGTAGTCTACACAAAACCTCATTTCTTTCTTACCACCCTGGGTATGAGGCTTGGGTACCAGGACTACTGGGCTAGCCCAAGGGCTATCTGAAGGCTCAATCACGCCTAACTCCAACATTTTCTGGACTTCAGTCCTGATACAGTCCCTGACATGGTCAGGTTGCCTGTAGATTTTATTCTTGACAGGCAGACTGTCCCCAGTGTCCACCTCATGGGTGCACCAGGTAGTCTGACTAGGGGTCAGGCTAAACATATGTCTAAACTGTTGCAGAACTTGTCTGCACTCAGTTTGCTGATGGTCAGTGAGGCTGCTTGCCAAAGCAACACCATCTACTGACCCATCATCAGGGTTCTGAGAGAGCAGGTCAGGGAGAGGGTCACTCTCCTCCTCCTGGTCCTCATCAGTTGCCATGAGCAAGCCCATGTCAGCCCTGTCAACATATGGCTTTAATCTGTTGACATGAAGCACCCTTAGGGGGCTCCTGGGAGTTCCAAGATTCACCAGATAGGTGACTTCTCCCTTCTGTTCAACTATTGTATGGGGGCCACTCCACTTGTCCTGGAGGGCTGCTGGGGCCACAGGCTCCAACACCCACACTTTCTGTCCTGGCTGGTATACAGTCAGCACAGCCTTTGGTCATGCCAAGCTTTTTGCAATTCTTGGCTGGCCTCCAGGTTTTTGGTTGCCTTTTTCATGTACTCTGCCATCCGGGAGCGGAGACCAAGTACATAGTCCATCACATCTTGTTTGGGGGGCTTGAGAGGTAACTCCCAGCCCTCTTTACCAAACATAGTGGACCTCTCACAGGATGCCCAAACAGAAGCTCAAATGGGCTGTAACCAACCCCCTTCTGTGGAACCTCTCTGTATGCAAACAACAGGCAAGGAAGAAGAAGGTCCCATTTCCGCCTAAGCTTCTCTGGGAGTCCCTTAATCATTCCTTTCAAGGTTTTGTTGAAGCGTTCAACTAAACCATTGCATTGTGGGTGATAGGGGGTGGTGAACTTCTAAGTTACACCACACTCCTTCCACATTGCTTTCAGATATCCTGACATGAAGTTGGTACCTCTGTCAGAAATGACCTCCTTTGGAAAACCCACTCTGGAGAAAACTCCAATGAGGGCTCTTGCCACCACAGGTGCTGTGGTGGTCCTCAGGGAATTGCCTCTGGGTACCTGGTGGCATGATCCACTACCACCAGGATAAATCTGTGCCCAGATGCAGTCTGAGGGTCAAGGGGACCAACAATGTCAATCCCTACCCTTTCAAAGGGTACCCCCACCACAGGTAGTGGTATCAGGGGGCCTTTGTTGTGCCACCTGCCTTACCACTGGCTTGGCAAGTGACACAGGAGCGACAAAACTCCTTTGTGTCCTCTGACATATGTGGCCAATGAAAATGTGGAACAAGCCTGTCCCAGGTCTTGTTTTGGCCCAAGTGTCCTGCCAAAGGGATATCATGTGCTAAGGTCAAGAGGAACCCCTAAACTTCTGAGGTATTACCAACCTCCTGGTGGCTCCAGGGGCTGGGTCTCTACCCTCAGAATATAGGAGTCCCTCATCCCAATAAACTTTATGGGACCCACTAGCACTCCCAGCAGCCTCAGCAGCAGCCTGCTGTCTGAGGGGTTCAAGAGAGGGGCAGCACTGTTGCTCCTTGCTCAGATCTTCCCTGGAAGGGCCCCCTGCCCCCAAGAACTCAACCTGGTCAGGTTCAAGTCCCTCTGGGGCAGTTCCTTCTTCAGGTTCTGCTTCACCTCCCTCTGGAAGTGAATCCTTGATCTGAGACAGAGGGGAAGGCACTGCCTTAACCCTACTGCTCCTCCTCTTGGGAAGCATCTGGTCCATTGTTCCAGGATCCAGAGCTGGTTCAGTGTCATGCATTCTTGCTTGTGACCTGGTCACAGCAAATACCTCTGCAGGGATGCCCAACATCTCAGCATGAGTCCATAACTCTACTTCAGACCAGGCTGAAGTCTCTAGATCATTGCCCAATAGACATTCTACAGGGAGGTCTGCACTAACTACAACCTTCTTGAGGCCAGTTACCCCTCCCCAGGAGAAATTCACAACTGCCAGACTATGGTTGGTCTGGACATTGCTTGCATTGGTCACCTGGTACATTTCACCCAGGATGATCTGTCCAGGGTCCACTAGGTCCTCTGCCACCATGGTGACACTAGCACCTGTGTCCCTAAATGCCAAAGCCTGTTTGCCATTTATCAAAGGCTGCTGTTTGTACTTGCCCAGATTACTGGGGCTTACTAGGAAGGACATATCAATGTTTCCCTCACAAATCAGCATTGCCTGAGTGGTCACTCTGACTAGGTCAGAATCCACTTCAGAACCCAGGGTCAACCCTACTACACCCTTATTCTGAGTACCACCTCCACCAGTAGCTGAGCTAGGGGGCACAGTTGCCTTAGGGGCAGGAGTGGTGGTGGTTTGGTCTTTGGACTTGGTACAATCAGAAGTCCAGTGCCCTTTCTGTTTACAGAATTTGCACCAGGGCTTCTTTTGGCCTTTTCCCTTGTTGGACTGTGACTCCCCACCAGATGCAGATTTTGGGGCCCTTGTGAAGACTTCTGGTCTTTTGACTTATCCCCACCTTTCTCAGAGCCTTTAGGATCTTGCTTCTTAGTGTCACCCCCTTGGTTCTGGGTTTTCTGCCTCACCCTGGTTCTGACCCATTTGTCTGCCTTCTTTCCCAATTCTTGGGGAGAGGTCAGATCAGAGTCCACCAGGTACTGATGCAACAACTGGTTCTGGCAATTATTTAGGATCTGTTCTCTCATCATCAGATTATACAATCCCTTGAAATCAGTAACCCTACTGCCAACCAGCCAACCCTCTAGAGCCTTGGTTGCACAATCAACAAAGTCAGTCCAGTCCTGAGTCTGTGCCTTCTGGGTATCTCTGAACTTTAACCTGTACTGCTCAGTGGTTAAGCCAAACCCATCTATCAGTGCACTCTTCAGGACCTCATAATCATCAGCATCCTCCTCTCTAACAGTGAGGAGCTTGTCTCTTCCTTTATCTGAAAAGGAGAGCCACAAGATTGCTGCCCACTGCTTTTGGGGGACCTGCTGTACTCTACAGGCCCTCTCCATAGCAGTTATCCACTTGTGGATATCATCCCCACTCTGGTAGGGAGGAACAACCTTGCTCAGGTTCCTATGGTCAGGGACATATTCTCTGCCTCTAGGGACACTGTTGCTGCCACCAGGGGGTTCTAAACCCTCCCTTCTGGAAGCTCTCTGGATCTCCAGGGCTTCTCTATCCAGTGCCAACTGCTTGGTTCTGAGGGCCACTTTGGCTTCCTCATACTGGAGCAGTTTGCACCTTCTCTCAGAGGAGGTCTCTCTTAAGTTAAAGTATGAGCTCCTCTCTTGGACAAATTCTCTGCCAGAGTGATAAGAGTGCTCAGATTCCCTGGAAGGGGATCTGTGCCTCTCATCCACTCTGCCAGTTCTCTTAGGGAGAACTCCTCTGTCCTGTTCAGGCTCCTTGAAGCCTGGCCCTTCAACCACAGAGTCTTGGTCATTCGGATTGTCCTCATCTGACCCAGATACTATGATTGACCCACCCACTGATTCAGACCCCTTAGCTCCTAGAGCCAATCTAAGGTCATCTGCTGTCAGCAGATCTATCAGGTGTAGTGTTGAGGGACTCTGTCCTAGCCTCAGGTGTCTGTCAACACACATGGCTCTCAAGTCAGAGAAAGCCATGTCCTTATACTGAGGCTGAGTGGATCCACTGGGTCCACCCTTTAAGGACATTCTAGTGTTGTGCAGTGTTGTACTACCTACACTAGTTTGTGGCCTACTGATCCTAGCTTGAGCTGTGGAAAGGGTGTGCTATCCCTTGGCACACAGCTCTAAGTTCAGTAGAACTTATTGATACTAAGCTTGACTTTATATGTACCTTGAGTACCTATAATGGTTTTCAGTTAGTAATTCAAATAGAGATTTTCTGGTAAAACAATGGCAAGCTGGAATCCCACACGCTGCCCACCAATGTGAGAAGTTGGCCTGGTATATGCTGTTCACTAATTAAAGTGGACACCTTGCACCAGGGCAAATCGACTCTTATGGTAGATAGGTTTAAGACAACCTTTTAAAGAAAGCTATCCTAGTGGTAGCTGTGGAGAGCAGCCTTCAGGCTAAGTCTCGGAGGAATGTAAAGCAGCTTGTTTTACCATATAATCTCTTGAATCACCAAATGAAAAGACACCACACAGGTATATATATCAAATATATATGTATTTATTTCTAAATAACTCTCTACTAATCTCTT